>JAQNCA010000032.1:17986512-17998500 GCA_029783725.1 Acanthurus tractus | reverse complement strand
GCAGCAATTTATAGGAGACACAACAGAGGCAGAGATGTTTCATGAGGCCCTGAAGGTCAAACTGTAGAAGCCACAAAGAAAGTGTTAGTGCAGCAGCTAATGTTTTTAAAACTGATCTCACCAAGATGCACCAATCAGATATGTTGGATCAGACAAGCCATCATCACCTAATTGCGTGAACTTGGTGTTGGATGGATATGACAAATCTACATTAGCTTAAATATCATAACTGAGGCTGTAAATAATGATTATTTTCATTATTGGTCTATTAAATGTCTTAAAATAATAAAAATGCCCATCACAATTTGTTGTTTATGCCAAACTTAATAGCTGTCGGAGTCTTTGTTAGAGGGGCCGTAGCTGCTACAGCAATCATCGTTTCATTAAAAAAAACATTTGTCTGCACTGTTAGATCTGTCAGTTGAGTAAAATTGTGCTATTAAATAAGTTGACCCTGGCTGCTTGTATTTGAACTGACCTTGAATAGAAATGCAATTATCTCTGCATTAAAAGTCAAAAGCAGAGCCCTGGACACAAATTAAGGTTAGTTTATGTGCTTTGGTGTTAGGCTGGCTTGTGTTTGATATAATCATGTAGTGTCCAGTGGTGTGTAATCCTTTGTGCTGTGCTTCAGTGTACCTGAGACTTGCATGAGAGCAGAAATCAATTATCTATTGTTTGTGCCTCTGTTCAGAAACAGTGACGGCTGTAGCTGAATTAGTTTGACATTGACCCATACAGTTGCATGGAATAGGGATGTACATTGATCCGCTGTTCAGCCCTCAGTATCCTGTATATACTTTGATGAACAGTACACACTCATGCTTATGCACCTAAGGGCTAAGCAGTGGAGTTATTGATGATATATTTATAACAGTCCTTCCTCTAAATGGCCCATCCTTGTGGAAACAAGGAGAAATATGTTTTATCTGTCTCTCATCCTACTTCAGTTTATTAAAATGCATTACCATAACAGCACACCCACTTTCCACCATATGGTCAATATTTTTATTACTTGAAATTGCTCTGAAAGGTGGGCAGTCCGTCTGCTTTCCGAGCCCACATATTAAGTGTGTGTCATGTCCTTCATTATCACTGTGTAGCTGAAAGCCTGTTAAGGAATACTGATGTGCCATCCATGTGTAGATGGACATAAATCTATTGTGCAGTATAATTAAAACATGCAGCTCTGCTATGAAGCTTAAATGAATGTGTTTTTATAGCACACGTCATAAAAAAGACAGATGTGTTGCAGGTGCATCAAAGTTTTTTGTGCTGCTTTTATAAAAACAGCAACAAGGGAGGCTGTCAAAATACTGTCCAAACCCACGGCGTTTTTTTAGACAAACATTCTGCTCTTCACAGCTACCCCATAAAATACTGCAGGAAACTGTAAATGGCAGGCTGTAGTACAGATTATGTTTTCAAAAAGCAATTGAACTGTCAGATGTAAATTTTCTAAATTAAAATGTTTTTAAAGCTGATTAGTGCATCAGTTAATCAATCAGTTGATCTTGAAGTCATTTTTTAGCAGAAAATGCTAAATATTCTCTGTTTCCACCTTCTCATTTGTAAGGGTTTGCTGCATTTTTGTGTTATTCAGTAGATTGATAGCTTGAGGCCATTATCCTGGGATTAGGTTGGTATGTCACTTTTTTATGACATTTTATAGATCAAACGATAAATGTCTGAATACAAAAAATTGGTGGAATAATATTTTGTAAAAACAGTCATTCTTGCATCTCAAACTGTTATAAAAACATCAGTGTAGCTCTCCTGTAAACCAATGATGTGGATCAGTGTTGTTAAGGTGAAAAATAGCATATGTGCTAATTGTGCTATATTATTTTTAAATAACACAAACAGATTTAAAAAAATCGGAGCAGAGTTACTCAAGCAAAGGACACAGGCATTGTCTGCTCTTCTAAACAGCTGATGTTTTTGTTGTTATTAGCATGTTATTGAGAGCAGTGGGTGCTGACATGTGTTGATGTTGATGTTTTTTCTTCAAACCTTTTACCTGTTGGCCTTTGAAATTATAAACTCAATTATTGTGATCAAATAACTAGCTGCTCTTAACATCTTGTAAACAACTTCAGTTCCTTATCAGCTTTTAGACCTGATGCTTGGGGCAAATCCTTCATTAACAAGCACTTCCTGAACAGTGTAAGTCTGTGACATCATAAGCCTCATTGATGCACCTGGGTAATAAGCTGGCACACCTGTTGTTCATCAGCTGTTGTTTCCTGCTTTAATTCTTAAAAGAAACCAAAGGCTCAAAACTGCAGAGATGCCAGTGTTTGTTTTTAAAGTGACTCGTGTTTTCAGTATCAGTTGGTATTATCCTCATATCCTTGTATGATATTTAAATGCTGCCTGAAGATGAACCAAGTTAATCCCATCATTAATGTGAATGATAACTCCTGTCAGTCTGCTGCAGCCCATCACAGACCTTTTGCTCCTGATATCAGTTTGATGTTTCCTGCTTTAGTGGTTTTTTTTTTTGTTTGTTTTTTTTGTTAAACACTGTCTTATGTGAAAAGTACCCCAGAAGTGTTTTGGTTTCATCACTAAATCTGTCTGACTCGACATTCCTGCCCGAGGCCGTCGTACTAAACTTAGCTTGGTGGAAGGCACCATGTTGAAAATATTTCCTGTGTTTTGAACCAAATTGTTTTTGTCCCACTTTGGGTGAGGAAGGGTGACATTTCTTTTTATGAGATGTTATATTGACCCTCAAGGGGAGTTGTGAGCTGAATAAGAAAAGGCAGTAGGTGAGAGGGGGGCATCTGAGTGAATCAATAAGCTGCTGTGTGTTTTGGGTCTGTGCATTCAGTAGCTACCTGTCAAGGAAAACTACAAGAGTGAGTAAATAGCAAAATAATATCTTAGGATTGGTTAATGAGGGGCTTTTATTCTTGTATACTGTGTAAATAATATATATAAAACTGAACTGTGATGTTGTTATTACTCCACTGCATATTATTTCTGTAAACTGAAACCTTTCATAAAAATAACTAAAAAACTTCCCTCTTGTCGGTAACAGCCACTAAACAGAACAAAATATTTTGATTTGTCTGTCACCATCATGAATACCCGTCAACACATAAATAATATCATGTCTCACATGCCATTAACTAGTATAATGGGAGCCATTAATTGCTTTAATCGCATTTAATGGCCCTCCCTGTGGTTAAGTGTCATGCAGTGCTTTGTTCAGCTGGATATTTGTTTTGTCCTGTGGAACGGAGCTGCACAGTGCACACTTAGCCTCAAGGATGCCTTGATTTAAAGTAGTGAAGCACTTGGTGGCCCAACTTTCTTTGAGCAGATTTTAACAGTATTTAATATAATGTCACAGGTCCTAGTGGTTTGTATAACATGTTTGGAAACAGGGGTGTTGATTTGTAGCTCGGCAGACTCACTAGATGTAAACTGTGGTTGTACTGTGGTTGGCCCTTTTTTTAAAAAAAATTCCTGCGTCTTGGAAGATTGTGATTGAAACAAGCCAGAGCGTTATGTTTTCTCTCCCTGTAGTGGATAGTGGGCAGGATAGTGGGTGTTGCCAGACCTTTCTCCAGAGGCTTAATGTAGCTACTATGGCAGAAATATTTAACAAATATTTAAGTTCAAATGTGCTGTTGATATTTTATTTAATCCAATCTGAGTTTTCAGGATAAAATAGCTTAACTTTTCCAAGCATTTTTAACACAATTATAAAGGACTGTCAGCTATTTTCCCTATTTTTGTGAAAACAAGGTAATGTCAGCCAGAGAGAGTTTGGCTATTTTAAGATGCTTTCTTTTAAATACGTCACACCAACAACACCCAAATGTATTCACTGTCGGGATTTTTCTTATGTATAATTTTACATGCACTGGAGGGGCCGAAACGAAGGCCAAGTTAATATGCAGCCGAAGACCTGTAGTTGGGATTATAACTTAATTATAGTCACCTCCCTCCTAGAGGTCTAATGTTACTTTCTGCTCCATTTCACTCAAATGGCTGTTAAAAATAAATCTATTTCGTAAGTTTTAGCATCACCTACCTTTCTGGTACAAAAATAAACTAGCTTAAATGACAGTATTGGAGCGTATGCTGCATGTTTCCCAGGAGGCTTGAAAAATAGAGCAGTGGACTCACTCATACTCCAAGTGCCACATGGGATATGCTGTGAGACTACATGTGTAACATGAAAGAATAGCTCAGAAACTTTCCCAGTGACCTTGCAGTGTATATATAAGATGAACACAAGAGCATTGCATTTGTTTTACTTTCTGGGCATAATGCAGCACTTTATAGCAGGTTCCATTTAGTCCCAAACAATGACCTGCTAAACACAGTCTATTTTTTCCTCAGATAGACTAAATTGCTGCTGAAATTGGTCTAACCACCTTGCTACAATATCCTTTATCACTCCCTGTGGTCAGTCATTTAGGCTATGTAGCATTCAGCTCCAGGGTAAATCTCCTCATCTGATCCCAATGGACGCTGATCTCATGTGAAACCTCCGAAAGGTGTGAAGTAAATTAATTTCATACCCCAGTGAGTCTGGAAGCTGCAGTGACATTGACAAGTAGAGGGCTTGATGTACTTTCATTTTAATCCAGCGGTGTTGATCACACCAAAACATGATCAGATTTCAAACATGTGTGACTTTTCAGATTCATGAGCTGAACAGCACTGTAGGCAGTGTTTTAACACCTTGTTTTGCACTGATTACCTGATCCTCTGAGGATGACTTCAGCTCTCAAAGCCTTTTGGACGGGGCAATTACTTTGAAAAACGCTGTATTTTTCATAAAGATGAAAGCCAGGCTTTTAATCAGGGTGCACTGATGATAGGTTGTAGTTCTGATGATTGAACTAAATCTCCAGTTCTAGTTATGAGCTGTGAGGACTTATGATTATGGCAAAAAGTGGTCACAGCATCTTTCCATACTTTACCCTTGGCTATCACGTCCTGGTTTGAATGACATCTACATATTTCAAACTAATGGGAACTGGAATTAGATTTTGCAGGGGATTTCCAAGCCCTTGCATCTCAGGTTTTGTAGGATTTGATTACTTGCCATCTGTCAGCTGTACTTTTCTGGTTTATCTGAGTGTGATTTTATTTGTAGGATTACGGACACAGTGACAAATGAAACAAACCTTTTTATATACCCATGTTGCATTCAAAGCAAGTCTGCTGAAGGCTTGCAGTCTGACATATGCGCATGCTGGGTTGTTCATGCGATTGCTTTATCAAAAACCACAGCTTCCAATGTCTGCACTTCTGAAACACAATCTTGCCCTGGTAGATTTTGATGAAGATAGGCTAGGCCCCGCCACTGTGGCTTTTTGATGACAGATAGCGGCTGATTAGCTGCCAAGACATTTGAAATAACTCCATCTCAAAAGCCAGGATACAATTCTGACAGAACTCTGGTCTGAAGCAGCCAGACATCTGGATAAATGTGTAAAAGGATTTGACTGGTTTCCCCCCCAGAGCAAGTTCTGAAATCAGAGATGGATAGACTGAAGCAACATGGTGATTTTCATTCTTTAGTTTCTGCAGGTAACTCAGTCAGAGGTTTGTTTGCTTCGCTAATGTAAAAATGACAATAACTAGCTTTTGATAGCAGAAAATGACCGAAACTTTCAGAGGAAAATTGTCTGGGTGAATATTAGTTAAAAAAGTTTTGAAAAAAAATTATAAACTGTTTCCTGTGTGAGAGCTTTTGTTCAGTTTCTGTAGACAGAGGGGAGAATGAATGTTTCATGTGGTCAGAGAGGAGGACAAATGTGTGTTTATTCTACAAAACAATATTTAGACCCAATAAAAGGTTGCATTTATCTACTTGGTTAGCAAACTATCCATGGGGGCTAGTTGCTGTTGGTTCTCAATTCAGAAACCAACAGTGTTTGTTTGTGCTTTTTAAACAAATTATTTAATATCCTTCATATCTGCAACAGTTTATACAAAGGGTTTGAGATTTATTATTTGAAAAATATTGCTAACATATCTTTTGGTCAAACAAACAGGCTTGGATATTCAGCAGAAATGCTTCATAACTGGTTGTAGTGAGACAAACATAAAATTTATCTTGACCTTTTTTTCTGTATTGGTCATTAGTTCCTTTTTTGGGAAGTTGATTCCTCTTCTTCTGCTTTGCTATTTGACTTTTCCTTGGTTATACATCGGCATCTTTTTCTAATGTAATGGTTTTTATGCACTATTCAGAGCTAAATATTAAAAGAATGTTAACTTTCAAATTCCAGCATTTTTAAAATTCAGTAAATGTACTCACTGCTTGAATACACAGTATGCGTGTAATTTAAATAATATAATAATATGTTGCAAGGTTTTTATCTATTATTACTCGGCAAACTGGTTTGATGTTACCATAAATGGGATTCAGAGAGGACTGCTTGGTAATGTGATAGGCATTAAGTACTGAAAGGAATCTGTATTGAACTGAGACGGGAAAATCTCTTGTGAGTGTTGAGCAAATTTGAGAAATTCAAAAGGCAATTAAAACAATGAGGACATTAATAGGAGTGCCTGATATGCTGGGAGAATCAAGAGGTGTTTGCCGTTCATTTTTACTTTTTAGCTAATGAAGATGATGATTCAGCATAAAATCAAAATGCCCGGCGTCTTGCTTAAGCTGTGTCACATCTGAGCCTTAATCTCCGCCAGTGTTGTGGGCTGCCATGTGTGATGGTGGCCTGGATTCACCTGGGAGACGACTGACAGCTGTTGGAATGAGAATGAGGAGTGACACAGACAATTAAAGGGCTGGATTCAGCCCGGCCCGACCTTCTGATCAATGCACCCCTATTTAGAGCTGGCAGGCTAGAGAACAGCACTCCTTTTCCAGACTAATAAAGACGGCGCAGAGAGCAGCTCCTGGGCTGTACTGCCAATACTTTTAACACTCCCATCGATTCTCATTACTGTTAATGGTTTCTTTGCTAGTGTGAGCCTGATGTTGAGGTTGAGGAGGATGTGGGTAGGCATGGTTGCAATCATAGTTTTGGCAAAGGACAAAGTCATCATACAATGACCCCTGCTAGTGGAATGACTTAGATACTGTCTGCTTTTAGTGTGTCGACCAAGTCCTTTAATACAGTGTCTATAATAACTAAATGAATTTCGCCGTAACCTTCATTAGCCTTGCCCAGCACCTATATATTGATACCAACAATTTTGATTTGTTCGCAGTTTACATCAGTCCAGTGTTTAATCATCAAATCCTTGTGGTTGGTATAAAATATTGGGACGTCATCTTCTGACAAAGCTGCTAGCTGGCTAGTTAGACTAAAAAATAGCTACCATAAAAAGGCACCAAACATTTTTATTACAGCTGTAAATGTTGTTTTTAATCCACATGGGGAAATAATGACCCTTAAATCAACATAGTTCTTTAATTATTGTGAAAAATATTATATTAACTGTTCCTAACATCTTTGGCAGAGTCTGCTACCGATTGAATAAAGCAAAACAAAACAGGAACATTAACACAGATTTACGTTACATGAATAAAGTGAAACCAAATGGTAATACAGTCACATTGTCAGGCTACATCTTTACCAGCTCAGATCAAATAATATAACACCCTGCACGTCTGGTTCCTCTTAGAAAACAAGCACGTCTTCATTCCCTCACTGATGTATTTCCATACTGCCTCTGATCCGGAGAAGGTGCCCCTTCATCAACAAAACATGCATTCATTCAACAGCCTGTAAGAGTTTGATCCACACGCTAAGAAGCAGTGTTTTATGTATGTTATGTGATTCATGTTGTATGTTTATACAAAACACCTCAACTCAAGCATTCACTCCATGGAGATGGAACCGCTGCAATATGGCACCAAGGCGAAAGATGAAAAATGCATTGCACTGTTTTTAATCCCCTGAAACGATCTGCTTCCTGCTGGGTTTATAGCAGTTTTTGATGCTGTTGCTCTCTCATTCTAGCAACCAATTGAGCTATTGAGCTGTTTGTTATATTCTTTCTGTTGCTCTAATTAGTGAAATGCTCGGATTGTAATGTTTCTTTAGGGGCATGTGATTCTTATTTCACTTATCATGCAACAATCCTCTGTGAAGTTGTCTGCTGTGGTAGACTGCCTTTGAGTTTTTCTTCCTCCCTTAAATGTTCTGGGATTACTGAAGCATTGTCTGCTCATCATTTCAGCGTTCAGTGCTGCATTAGAGGCCTTCACACTGATCGCAGCTTGGAAAAAAACAACACAAGGGATTGTGTTAGTGTGGGTATTTTGCCACAGGGTGCAGGTAAAGAAGATGAAATGAAAAATGAACGAGGATGAAGACTTGAAATGCCACGACAGCATTATATGTTCTTGTATTCCTCTGAGGTTTGATTGCACAGCTCTGGAAAGTTAATCACAGCAGTAATAAGTTTCTCCTCCATCTCAAAATGCTGGCCAGGTAGGCAGCAAGTTACTGCAATGCTACAAGATCCAAGGTGTTATTTTTTCCATATGTGTGCTTACATTTACTTGATTGGCCAACACAGTGAGTTTTGCACAGTGTCGTTACACTGTGCTGCGTGACGAATAAAGGCCAAAACTGTTAAGCAGGATCCATCTGCAACAGGGTCCCCTGCTGAGCCAAGGCAGCGGTCCTATTGAAATGAGAGGAGAAGCTTGAGCTTTTGCAGCAGTGCCATTGTCGGTGCAAAAGCGGCCTTAGGCAGCGCTTTTGATTCCAAAACTGAAATGTGCTATATCAAAATGGACTTAATGGTAAGTGCTTTAGTGGCATAGCTCTGCTGCTGACTGAGAATCATGAAGGTAGAGACATATTCTGGATTTTTTTCTTTCTTTTTCTTTTTTTACTACTGCAGGCATCATTTTCTATATTTGTGTTCAACAGGCTCAAAGATGAAGCCAACCTGCTGAAATATCATGTCTGACTGAGTGAGGTGGCCTCGTGCCTAAAGGACCCTGTTCAACAACTGCAGCAACACAGGTATGACATACAAGAAGCACCCTGTTCAGATTTGACTGAAGCAGTGATCCACTCTCACCTTATGTAGTGTATTTTTCATCAACTTCTGTCTTTTTTTTTTTTAATTGGTATGCTTTTGAGGAGGAGTTGTTAATTAGTTAGTTCAGTTTGCTATTATTTCACCAATTAACAACTGGCATTTTTCTTGGGATTTCTCTCTCACCTTAGCCTCCTTTGACTTTAAATTTAACACCTTTTCCAACAACTTTTTACAGTGTTGATAAGTCTTACAACTCTGGCAGAAAAGCAGTTTTGTGAAAAATAAAACCCTGTATGTGTTGAATAATCATTTAAAATGACTGAAGACCTTTATGATTAGCTTAGGTCTTTTTTCTGCTAGGATACCTTTGGTTGCTTGCTTAATGGTAATTCTTCAAAGGTGCCATTTGTACCTGTAAATTCTTGGTAGCCAGGAGTTACGACGCAAGTAGCTGACATAAAGTTATTGTTCAATGTGCTCATGTTTTGTAAAAGCGGTTCAGTGGAAGTCAAATGTCCATACATAGAGTTGTACAAGTGGGTAAAGCAGTGCTTAAAAGTATTTTGCTTGCAGGATATCTACTGTTCTTTGTTGTCTCAGAGGCTCAGGCTCTGCTTGCCTCTCAGGCTATTAATACTGAAATCTGCCTTTAGATTCAGCTGCAGATAACAGCAGCGGTATCTCCTCTAATTGCCTGTTGCCCTAAGAACTACTAACTACTGGAGATGTGGGCTGCATGTCAAATAGTTTTCCCCAACTAGGTTCTGTGCCTGCTTTTGGGCACATGCACAAATTAGAGCCCTGCTCATTTAAATACTCATTTATACTGCAATGTATTTTTCTCTTCATGGCATAATTATCCAACCTCTATTTTTAGGAATTAAAGGCATATCATCGTGATCTTTAAATCGTAAACTAATTAAAAAGTGCATGGTCAGGATGGCTGAGCAACAATTTGCACACAGCGGACACATTTGGCATTTAAATGACTGTTTTCTAGTAAGTACTGTGTATTGTGTGCCGTCCTATTTGCAGTTTTGTTGTGTCGTCCTCTTTGCACCCCAAGCCCCCCCCCCCAGAGTCCCTGTGGTGTGCATTTCAATCATGGCGCGTCCAGTAGTATGGAGTCCATATGGATTGTATTTGCATGTGACCTGTATAGACTGTATATGGGGTGCAGTTAAAATGCGAACCATATGACATTTGCATGGGGTGTCATGTTCGAAAAATAAGCAGGATCTTCTGTTTGCATTTCTGTATTTTGCTCAAAAAACTTGTACTTTCACTTATGCAGCATCTTTTTTTATTGAAAGCACTTTCCTTTATTTTTGTTAAATTTTTTTTCAAGCATATTATTTTCCCTGTAAAGCCTACCTCTGTTTCTGACAGTGATCTACCAAACCAGCCGAGTTTTTGAGGGGAAAACATTTTGGCAGCATTGCACAGTTAATGACTCTGCATCGAATGCCAATTCTCAATTCATGCTCGCCTCCAAAACACACAATCAAGCTCATTTGCAGAGGAGCTAGAGTCAACAATGCTTATTGCTACCTGTTTTGAGCAAGACTCATTAGTACGAATTGTAACTCTCATTCATAATTGTGCCGAGTGGGCTCTTGACAGTATTAAGCACTAAAATGAAGAGTGACAATTGTAGCTGTAATATGAAGCTGATGGCTTATAGTATGTAGTCGCTGTGTGTTTACACAAAAAAAAATAGATTCATTGTTCTACTTCTGGCAAACCTCTTTGGTCACTCGCAGCCTCTGTTTTTGTTCTGACACATTTATGTGGTTCTCTTACCCAGATTCCTCTGGTTTCTTTGTCACTTGGTCTGTGGGTCAGTTTTGCCTGCAGAGCTGAGAGAGACAAAAAAAATATTTTCTGTAGTTTCCAGCCAAGCCAATTATTTCCAGTGTTGCTCACTCTGCCTTTACAGTGATTTATGTTGCTATATGTGAAGAAACTGGTATCCTGAACTCTGATAAAAGTCCTTATTATAATTTTACACACATGAGATCTTCATGTGATACTCTGTGTAATGGCCTAGTTTGATGCTTAAGTGGAAGCAAATGGGTCAAAGCTTCTGTTTTGTCCCTGGGCACAAAAAGGCCGTCCCCGCAGCTTTTGGTGAAAACTTGAAGACAAAAGATCAGATTAGTGCTTCAGCTTTCTTCATGCTGCTTGGCTGAGAGTTTTGTGTTACAGCGTGAATCCTTTTGTCACTGTAAAATGTTTTTTTTTAAGTTTCTGGTCATCCTGTGTCTACAAAAACACGCAGTAGAACCAGCTGCAAGATGTGCTGGGAGCTTTATTTTTTGTGTCCTTGTATCAAAAACATTGTCAAAGCACTGATGGAATTGTGTTGGGTGTTTTACACACATTTAACTTTGTTATCTTCATTAAAAAAAAGTTATCTCTAAACCCTTCATGTGAAAATTAGCATGTCTGTTGCGATTAATTCCATGTCAGTGATGTGTTAAATATCAGAGATGAACGATCTGAGCTCTTAAAGTGAGCTCAATTTTCCTGTGGCAATATTAACTTAAAAACACACACAAGTCTTTTCTGGCACACAGCACAGCATTACCACCCAAACATGAACAAACCATTGTTGTTTCCCATCGACTCTGTTTAACATGTCAACATTAAATGTACAGAAACCAGAGTTTAAAAAAAATGCACATTTCCAGTTTTAGTGACCTAAAATTCTGTTTTCATGTGGACAAATGACCAAAACACAGAGTTTTATTAAATTCAATTTTATTAAAAAAAAAAAAAAAAAAATTTCGGCCATATAGATAATTAGAATAAGTATTAAGATTTTACCTGAGAGCAGCTTCCTTAACTCATCACAGCAATTTGAGCGCACACACACACACACACACACACACACACGTGCACGTGCACAGTTACCCGAGGAATGTTCGTCAACCTCTTAACGGCAATTACTGAGAACAGCTATTTGACATTTGAGAGCAACCCAGA
>JAQNCA010000032.1:17958867-17986412 GCA_029783725.1 Acanthurus tractus | reverse complement strand
GTTACCCGAGGAATGTTCGTCAACCTCTTAACGGCAATTACTGAGAACAGCTATTTGACATTTGAGAGCAACCCAGATACTACTGTCTGTCTGAAATGGGAAGGATATTACCTGTTATTCAGTTACCAGAGCAGACATTTTACAGTCCAGGACAAATCGCTGTCAATTTCCAATTTAACATACTGATGGAGCCATTTTCTGTCGAGTGCTGTGTTCATTTTTTTTTCTCACTGCTGTTTTCCATCTCCTGTCTGTTTTGCACAGTTCACACTCAAGCACTCTGTTGTGAGACGGTAAAAGCATGCATCAAGGTGTGTAGGGGGAGTAATATTTGAGGTTTACCACCCTGTGCTCCAAATGGTGACATTCGTTTTGATTGAGTTTGTCTACAAAAAAACAACTCAGTTTTAGGGAAAGGATCAACAGATTCTATATATTTTTTCTATTACTTTTGTGCCTTAAATTTCAGCTTGAACTTAGATTTATAACTGTGTGAAATACAGACAAAAACCCCAACTTAACTAGACAAAATTAGACTCAAATTAAGGACCACTCAGCTGCTAAACTTGTACTTCAGTAAGTTTCTGGGTGTTCCTTGGGTCTTCTATTTTTTTTGTTTTCCCTCACTACAACTCCCACTCCTGCAGTGGGTGATGTCCTCCTGCCTGCCTGTTCACACATCCATACACTGACAGCCTGCAAACAGCAAGCACATGGAGGAGGGGGGAGAGAGACCCTGTGCTGTAAGCTGAGGAGCCTTGAACTGCTGTGTCACCGGTTGCTTTCTAGAAATAAATAAACCCTGGTGAGAAAGTGGCCATGTTGACAACACTGTGGGCATTATCGTGTTTTGTTTCAGTGTGTGGACAGAGAGGCTCTGTTGTTACAGACAGAGAAATCAAGGCCGAGTGAATCAATGCCCAGTCCACAGCTCTGATAAAAAAAAAAAAAAAAGGTTTATTTCCTCAACAATTTAATATTTTTCCTCGAATGTCATATCAACTATTTAGGGTAATGAAGTAAAGAAAGTGCACTTGAGTTTTTTCTTAATTTAAATACTTAATATGCAGTGTTTTTAAAAATATTAAGTATTGACCTGGATGAACGAGAACCATCAGCCCCCAAAATCCTGATTGAATTAGGAAATTACCTGCTATTCAGTTACCAGAGCGTGTTTTTTTTTTTTTCCTTTAGACCAAAGGTGCACAGACAGAAGAAGAGTGTTTTTTCTTTTTTTTTTTAGGCTTTCGGTTCATATCGTTAACCTCTCGTCCACACGAAATGTCATTCACAGCGGCAGACGAAATTAGAACTAACCTTTGCTCCATGTGTCAGTCTGTGTCACTTTGTCTGTCTCCCGATACAAACACGCACCACACACACACACAAAAACACACACATTCAACCCAACACACATACACATTCACCCCAACACACGCACACACACACACACACACACACACACACACACACGCATACACATTTAGCACTCACTCACACTCACACACACACACACAGTCAGTAAATTAGTGCCACCTGTTTTCAAGGCTCATTACTGAACTCTTTGCCTACAGAAAGCAGAACAGATGTTTTGGCCAGAATTCTGACAGAGCACCTTTTCTTTATTTTAAACAAACATCTCTATTTTTAACATAAAAGTAATATTTCTTGGTAATATTTCTTAGTAATTCAGCTTTGCAGCTTTACAGCTCTAATTTCGAATCGATTATCAATAAAGCCCATAGCCTCCAGAGTGCTAGTCTTTTTTTGTTTAGATATATTGTATCATGGCACATCAATGTATAAGTTGCACAGTCTAAAAAGTTGTACAGCACCACTTAGTTTGGTAAATAAATCATAAAAAAGCCCTCTAATGTCTTTTTCTCTTGCATTTTCCACAGCATTGGTTTTGCGATGGTGGTAGCTAATTACAATATCTTCTACTCATTTCTGCCTCCAGCCTTTTGTGTTTGCAAAAGAAGATTGGGGTTTGGATATCTAGTAGGCTGAAACGGCTGTCACAAACACTGCAGCTCTATCTCTAACACCAACACATTTAAAATGCAGAGACAGTATCTCTGATTTTTATCCGTTCAAATCAGTGTTTGTGACAATAAACACGACTTCACCAAAGTTCTTCTCTTATCAGAGGAGAGTTTGTGGAGGTGAACGGGGAAGAAGTTTGAAGACAGGCTTCCCTTCAGTCAAAGAAACTCTTGACAAGAGGCTCTGCGTGTTCGAGAGACACTTCACACTGTAGACGAACCTCAGTCACTCTGTGATAAACAGTTTAAAGGGATAGTTTGACATTTTGAGACATATGCTTGTTTGCTTTCTTGATTGAAATAAGAAGATTGATGTCTGTCAAGTAAATGTGAAGCATTCCCAGCACACGATTAGCTTGGCTTAGCATTAAAGACAGAAGGAGGGAGAAAGAGTGAACTAAACTTCTTAGTATAGAAATGTTTTTGAATGTCTTAATGAACAAAGCACACCAGCAAACTTTACATTGTGAGAATACATTTACATAAAATAATACCCAGGGTGCAGAACATGAAGCCTTAAGCAAAAAGGTAGCTCCAAAAGTGATTTCTTGATGGCATCAAACTCCTGAGATGTTTTTTAACACAAATTGAGATCATTTATATCCCAAAGTTGTGTCACGAATGTGGATCAAAATCTCAAGAGTGTGTCCTTTTATTAATATCAATCATATGTATTTGCACTTTTTCCCTTTCGAGTTTTTTGTCATTCATGTGTCCAAGCGGCACAGTTTGCTCAGCGTTTCCTGTTCGTTTACTCTCATGAATAATCTGCCCATTGTACTGTTCCTCCCTAATCACAATATCACAGTTACGTCTATCACGTCTGACTGTCGACACTAAAAATGCTTTAATGTTTTAAGTGAGTTTTCAAAGTTAATGACAATAAATATTTGTATTATGTAAAATATTAGAAAAATAAGCTGTCACCAGGGATGTGTGAACTGTGATAATGGCTCTGATATGTAAGTTCTGAGCGATTTAAATTCTTTACTTTTATTGGATCTGTTAAACACAGTGACACATTAATTTCACTGGGTGACATGTTCATTACCGTGTGAAACGCTCTCTGAAATGAAATATTGGGGCCACCAAATTACGCAAGCATGCCACTAATGGGAAAATGTCAGCGGCGGCGGGAGCAAAAAATAGAGCTCTTTTGGGGTTTTCAGTTTGAACAACTCCTTGCCTGGTTTAATTGCAGAGGTTTTAAATGACTACTTTGAGAATATGGCAGAGTTTGCAGAACGGTTATGACACAAACCATATCATAGTTCATGCCCGTTTATACTCACAAAGACATACTGCTGCTTGTCCTGTGTGGAGTTTTGGTTGATCTTGTGAAGTTGTTTCCCAGGATTCTTTGATGTTTGACACCAAGTTTGACATCCCCACAAATTAAACTCCAACATGAGCATAATCAAAGGCTTTATTGCAGTCCTGTGCAACATGTACAGTATATAGGTCGCAGTGTTTTTTACCGGCTGGAAAGAATATTTGTTTTTTTGTGTCAAGTTAACCTCATGAAAGTCTTGCAAGTGTCAAATTTAATCAGCTGCTTTTGATTTATTTTGAAAACTGAACCCTAAAAAAGTCATGCACAACATTATTATATATCTGCTATATAACATCAACACAATCCGGGCCATGTTAAAGCAGTAATTTACATTGAGAAGTTTCTCTGGTTGGATGAAGGAGCACACAGAGGCAGAGGAGGACGCTGACATTAACTCACTCCTCTGGGAAAGCCTTACTCGGAAAGAGAAGGCAGAAGGTCATCACGCTGGCCCTTTTTTTTCTCCCCACCATGGGAGTGTCACATGGAGCTGCTTCCCCCTGGGTCCCTGTTTCTCTGCTACTGGGCAGTCATGGTGTAAATTATTGTCCTGAGTATAAATAGGCTGACAGTCTGGCAGGACCAGGTGGTCTAATCTGCCAGTTGAGTGTCCTGCTCCCTGCCTGGCAAGGTGATGTGGTCGTTGTTTGTCCCCACATTAACATTGGCCTCAGTACCCACAGATGGGCTAGTTCTTGTGTATTGATGAAGAGATGTCCTCAAAGATACTTAATAAACCTCTTACACATAAGAGACACTTGATCAATCATTTATTGGAAGGCTTAATATCAAAAGTATTACATGGTGGCTCAAAATGTCCCTAGATTTTGATATTTTGTAAAAAATGAGCTAAAAGATAGAGCAGAAATGATTGATTGGTTGATGATATAATATCAACTATTTACATTAATATAATGAATTATAGAACATTAAAGTTATTAAGTCAGAAATGGCAAACTTTTAGAGGTCATCTGACAACCAAGGACTCACTGATTAATTAAAAACAATATTTTGCAGGTGAAGTCTTTGATTATGATTATGTATGATAGTTGCAACCTTAGATCTGCTCTTGTTTCTTCTAATCACGTTTGTTTTGATATTCCTTTTTCAAGGCAAAAACTTGTCATTTGTATCAAATAAGTTGAAAGCACTTTTTTCTTTTTTTTTTTTTACTGTTTTCTTCTGTTTTTCTGCTGTTGTTAATTATAAGTAAGGAGAGAAACTGTTAGTCCATTCAATTATGCCTCCTTGTATCCAATCTCTTGCCACCTGGAGACAGCATGACTGCTGAATATTCAGCATAACAAGGTTTTCCCCCCGGTGACAGTTTTAGAGCAGCAGCAACAACAACCATCATTACTGTTTGGTTACAACAACCTGTCTGCCACAATTTTTCAATTTGGGTTTTTTTTTCTTCACAGTGTGCAGTGATTCTTTTTTTTCACATGCAAATTTTTCATGCTTGACTTTCTCTGTGCAGTTTTTATGAAAGTTTTCATGGTATGTTTTTACCCCAGCAATGTTCTTCATGCAACCTTTGGTTTTAAACATGCTCAGCTGTTTTCCGTTTGACAGGTTTGCTGGTTGAACTAATATCACAATAGAAAATGTTGTTTATTTTGATGTTGAGGAACACTTTGTGGGGTTTTTTTGGTGGCCGTCTTGAACTACTTTCTTTCGCCTCGGCCCTATGTTGTCTGTCTCCATCTCTCCCGTCATCGCTTCCCCCCCATCTTCAGTCGTTTCCTATCAGAGGTGCCAACATGTCACCGGCAGCGCTTAAGTCTAATAGCTGTGGGGACATTTACTCTGACACCTGCAGCAAACATGAAGCCTGCTGTGCTGTTGGGAGAACAGAGGGAGGTTTATCTGGGATGGCAGGCCTCGCCTCCATCACCATGCCAATACAGACAGCAGCACAGAGCCCGGCGCTTCACAGCCAGATAAGGCCCCCAGACAAAGAAGCACTGCAGCTACACCCCACTCACCACAATGGAGGGGAGGAAACAAGATATGTGACTAATATCCCCTGACAACTAATTTCAGTTAAACACTTTACTTTTGCCTCTGAGTAAGAAGTCTGTGTTGCTGTAAGTTGCAAGTGTCAGAGCTAAAGGTATTCATTGTAGGAGCTAAAAGCGATTTAAAAAAAAATCTGTATTAGGTAAATTTACATTGTGGGAACTATTGCGTAAGATCTCATTTTCAAGGTCAAGTAAAGATAGCTTCCCTCTAAATGATTGGTATTATCACTCAGTCAAAAATACTGAGTTACTCTCCTCATTTTGGCAGCTGAATCTCTGCACTTTTTTACTGCGTCTGTGTACATGGAGAACGCAGTGGTGTCCTGTGTCAAAACACATAAAAGTTTAGGGGTCAGGCTGGGTGCGTGCCGAGTAAAGAGGGACTGGTTGATTAGCCAGTTGCTCAGTTCTGATTTCAATATTTGAGACTTGTAGCTGCAGAGTCTCTGCTGTTTGTGTTGAAAAATATCCAAGAAAAAATGTATTTGTGAGAAAATGTTCTATTATTGTGCAACTCACATTGCATTGATTAACATACTGATTTGCAGATGTTCAAATATTTACATTTTGTGGCCCAATTCTCACTGCAGCAGCTGAAAAAGATGTGAAGATATTAGCCTTTTTATTTATATTTTTTTAAGAATTGTGCACCTGCAAAGATGAATTAGAATTTATATATTGTTCTCTTAAATACAATAAGTGGGTTTAGCTAAATTAAGAAAAGTCTACACATGTAACTTGTATCTTAAGCTGGACGAAACAGTCCCTTAACTTATTACCAGTGTAACATGTTTGACATTTTTTAAGCATTTAAAAGTCTTTTATTGACCCTGCCCCAATCTCTTTGTTGCAGCCATCAAATTCAAAATATTCATATCTTGCCAATGATCTATCAAGTTGATAGGTAAAACATCAGAGATATTGTCTCTGAATTGTTTTCAGTTGAACACATGTCAAAATGGATAGGTAACTCATCAGATTCTTTTTTATTCATGTTTTACTCAGAGTCATATTGCATTTTAATGGTTTCTCTGGCTGCAGAGATGTGAACTCAGATAAGGACTGTGACAGCTACAGGTGACGTGCAAGTTTCTCTTGCTATGATCAGGAAAGACTGTTAGGAGTGAAGACAGAATGAAGCAAATCTTGCAAAACCATCTCTACTGCAGGGCTTCCCCTCATTGTAATAGTTGCTCTCTATCACAGTGAATGCAACAGTCCTGATGCAGAGTGCCAGCAGGAAGGTTCATCTTTTCTCATCACCTAATTACACTGTTGTGCTCAAGTGCTGCATCATCACAGAATGAATCAGAGTATGCAAATACTTTTGGTGTGGGAATATAATTAAAACATGATGCAGCCTGATTGTGTACAATACATCCCTCCACTACTGCTGTGGTCGCATGAACCAGAAAGTCTGACAGGAAACTATAAATCAAAACCTTCACTGCAGATTTCAGGACTCCTGCTATCTATACATGACGTCCAGCTGTGAGAGACAAACTGTATTTATACCTTTTTTTTTTTTAGTCTTTTGTTTCTGTGCATTTAAAATGCATTTTAAAGCTGAAATAAATCAGTGTGCACATAGATAAAGAAAACATGAATATGCTATTTGTGTGTTTTAAATCTACGACTACACCCTTGATTGAAAAAAAAATGAATGTCCAAGGGCTTTTCATTTGTGGGTAGACTTAAAAGTTCAGTGCATGTTGATACTTGACACAAAAATTGCACCTCATTATGGACAAAAATAATTGAATCTCTTTTTACCCTCAGTAGTACTGAATAGTTGCACACCAACAGTTATGAGTCATTAAATCTGTCGACATGAGTAGAAAAAGTGGATTTATCCACAAAAACACGTGGACTTTCGCAGGACTAATGCAGAGCTGGCAAAGGTCTTTGCTTTTAGTCCTTTTAGTCCTTTTTAATATTATCATACAAAATCCCCACAGCTTTACACTATGAAACCTAGTATTTTTTCATGGTTTATACACCAAAAGTAATTATAATCAATTAATGTAAATGGCTATGATGAGCAAAGGATTTTTATTTAAGCACACTGAGTTCTTAACGGGGTTAAATGTAACTCAGTCATCCTGTATGAGGCCCTTTCTCATAAAGAGTAAATGTGTAACTCATCAGAGCTAGTTGTGATATTACGCAGTGGCCTCGAACATATCACTGGTCTATTACTTTTCCAATGCCTAAGCAAAGAAAGAGCAAACCATTCACTCAGATCCCTTAAAGGAAACTCATTTGGCATGGGTCACCTCAAGTGACCACAGTATTTGCTAAAAGCAGAAAAAAGAGAAAATACAGTCATTCTGATGATTTCCCCCTTTTTTTTCATTTTTCTTATTTATTGTGTGTGTCGGCATAAGTGTTTGTGCTTGTCTGGCAAGAAATTAACTTTGTCACAGCGGCCCCAGACAATAGCAGGCAGGAATTGCTGAGCCTGATGTTGCACTCTGGGAACAGTAAAGTCATTACGCTCCAGCAGACCACTTAATAGCTTTGGCTGATGCAGAGTTTGGAAATCCATCAGTCAATTGGGCCAGACAGAGATGAGCAGTCTTTTGAGTGCCAGTATGCTTAGTATGTAAGGAAACAGGTACAGGATAATGGAGCAACTCTTATTATGAGCTAGAGTCATATGGGTACAGCTAACTGCTTTTTCTAACTACACAGTATCGTATTGAGCCAGAGTCACTTTGTGCATTGTGAACAAGAGCATTAGGGAAAGACAAAAGATTGCTAAATTCTGTGTAGTGTGACATATTATACCATAGTTTGGGTGAATACTCAGTTCAAATTTGCTGCAGGGTGTCTATTAATTCCTGATAAAGGCCCTAAAAAGTAGTTCCAGTTAAACTGTCTGCTCATTGATCTGAATTAATGCACCGGCTCAGCCTGAAACTGTATCCAGTCACCTCGGCATTAATAATATATTAAATGAATACAAAAAAAGAACATCTCATTAATAACAGTGTAGTCCTTATATGCCTCTTCATTTTCTGAACACCACAGCTCAGCAACTGTAACACAAGAAGAAGACACAAGAAGTTCACTGACCCGCTGAACTTATTGATACTTTGCTCACATAATTGATGATCTCACATCTCAGAAGCAATTAAAATTGCTGCCTCAGGTTTTAAGCCGACAGTCCACTTGACCTGTCATTTGCTTGGAAACCTCTCGATTATGGTTTGCGTACAGCAACATGGCTGGATAGCTAGCTAATCTTTTTGTTGAACTCACTGTCAAATTATATTCACAGTTTTTTTGAAGGTATGATATAGTGTTGACTTTGATTCTTTCCAGCTTAACATTAACATTCAAGCTGAACCAAATGGTTCCATGTGCTTAGTGAACTAGAAATAGCTTCTGTTGCCAAATTGTATCTAAAATTCCTCCAGTTTTCTGGTGTGGCATCATTTCCATTGCATTAAATTTCATGGGATAGCCTTTATTTTTCCAGGTAGTCAAACTGTCAGGGTAAACAAGCCACAATTTGAGAAAAACTTTAGGTATTTATTGCAAAACACATGAAAACTTATGGTTTCAGTTTTTTTTTCTCTTAATCAAAGTCCATAATCAGGGATTAATTCACCTCCATGTCATTAGTTCATCCCTGATAATGGACACCTCCTCAGGCTTTATCCCTTGAGCACCACACGGAGCTGTGACTCCAACCCCTTTTTTCTCTTAGTGTCACAGCTTTAGTCACAAGTTTGATGATGAGATCAGTGACTTCATGACTGGAGTGCTGTAAACTGATGTCATTTTGTTTGTAGCAGTATGTCTGCCGCTGCATTAAAATGCAATACATTTACCTTCAGGTCTCTTTGGAGAATAGTGAGTATTGACTGAATTGTTGATCTTCCCACTCAGTAGCAGGTTTAGAGCTCTGCCCAAGGTTCAGATTCTGATTATGTACTATCAGAGACTGGAGAGATGACAACCTTGGCCGTTTGTTCAGAACAAAAGAGAATAAGTTTTCTGCCACATAGCCTGTTGTTCTAGTGTATATCCTTATCGTCTTCAGCAAATCCTTGCTGTTGAACTCTGTAAGGTCCAGTTGCATTCACATCTGTGTATGTTTTTAACCATTTTTGCCGTTTTTTTCCTTAAAGTAAGGGAAACCAACTTTACTCATCAAAGTCTGTTTACAAGTCTCAGGGATTACTAATACATATGTGTAAAAAATTGTAGAAATTCTTGTGTTGCTCCAGAGGAAACTGCATAAAAATGCATAAATTCCTTGAAGAAACAGCCACAAGTAATATCACTTGAGTCAGTTTTTTAAAAAATTAAATGATCTGGAGTTGTGGAGTTGGAAAGGAGTGAGCTTCCCAGACCTCTGCAGTCTGCTCCTTATCTCTGCTTGAGGCTACTGGCTCAAGGCTACCTTAGCTGCAACTAGCATAACACACCTGAATCTGGGACTGAACTGTCCGAGGTCGAGTTGCATTATGAATAATGTAGGTGCCAGAGTTTGACAAGGTAGAAGAATAAGTGGAATATAAAAGACAGTTCCTCCGGTTCTACTGCATTGGTTTTATCCTTTAAAAAAAAAAAACTGCCTATCCTGTGTCCTACAATGTTATAGGAGTGCAATGCTAAATTGGTGAGGTATTCTTTTTACCAGACACAAGTTTAATGATACTCCATAAACCTTTGAAGTAGTGTAAGGAAACCTCTCCAAATAAATCTGCTGTGTGCACATGAGATACTTCAGCTCTGAATATGAGTCCCATTAAATTATGGTATCACAGAAGGAGAAGATTTTTGCTGAAACAAATTTAAACTTATACTGTTCCAACCTTATACATATGTAAATCCCTCCACCTACTCATCAGTTGGACAGGAGGGCTGGCAGCCTGGCTCGTTGTGTTAGCCTGTAAGGATTGCTCCTCAGTCTACCAGCCTCCCAGTAAACCTCTGTAAGAACTCAGATCTGACTGGTTAGGACTGCAAACACATCAACAACAATGACATAAATGACTCCAGGTTGCTTAATCAGATGTGATAATGGTACTGGGTAATATAAGGTAATTGGTATTCACTGTGTCCAACAATTAATTATGTATACTTTGCTTCGAGGTAAAGATAGATTTGAAAAAGGGAGAACTACAGCAGAAGCCTCGACTTTTCATTGTTATAGCTGCCAAGGATGGGTCGTGTCGCATTTTTGAATAGTTGTTCAATTAAAAAACACAGACTGTGTTTTGCACGTCTTTAAAATGATATTTTGCTTTGTTTTTTTACAGGTGTCTGGTAATAATGCTGAGTGTTAAGACAACTTGTAGTACACTCTCTATTTTTCAAATAAAAGTCAAATATTTCCAAAGGACTGTCAGACTTCAGGTCTGTTCTTGGTCTGCAGTGGTGTTTGGGTGGGTGTTATTTGTCATGTGGCGTCCACATAAATGTCAAGACTGAAGGATTTCCAGCAGAATATTGCATTGTAACAACATGATCAGCAATGTGGCTGGAGTTACCAAACAGGCTGAAAACACCAAGATATGATTTGTTGTCCATGTTGACCGGCTGCACATTTGGTGACATCTCCTTGGGCACTATGAACTTGTGATTTGTCTTTTTCACCTTATTGTGACATTGTTCAGATTAAATGACTAATTGATTAATTGTAAGAAATACATAGCAGTTTAACTGCAGCCTCTTTAAAAAGCCATTCAGTTTATCCTGCATTTTAAAAGCTTTTCTATGTGTAGGCTTAATTGTTAGTATGCTACACAGTTTCTCTTTACTTTTTAGCAGCTCATACCTCTTATCAGAGGCAGCTTCGATGTGGAGACAAGGTAATTAGCTGTTAGGAGAGGAGCCTGCATTTAGAAGCAGAATGGACTCATCTGTTTTTCAATCAAAGGCTGTGAACTTTTGTCAGGGCCTGAAGGAACACAATGGACCAGTTAAATGAGGATGCCTTTTCATACACCGAGAAAACAGATATCAGGACATCGTACGTTGCTATTACAATAAGTGACAGCTGAATTTGTATTCTTTATAAGGTCGGATCCATCAAACACATCGACTTAAGTACCAATTAGCACCAAACTTTGAGTGTTCTTCCATCTCTTTATTTCACCCTTTATTCTTTGCACAGAGTTTGACAACACAGAGCTGTGAAAACTCTGCCCATGTGCTGGCACAGGCAGGAGCAACATCTGTTAAAAGTGAGACAGCTGCAAACTCAGCTTTAATTGCATGACAAGTAATTTAAGGCAAAGACAATTACACCTACTCCAGCTTACTTTTATGTTAGTTCGGCGAAGGATGACAGAGCCAACAGAGTGATATAATTGTAGGAAAATGCGGTACTGTTATATGTTTTACACAGAGAAGAATGAATTGTCTGCCTCTGGTCATTGACTCACAGCATCCCACTCACACAGTATTTGTCGTAATACAGGGCAACACCTTCCTCAGGTCACTAAGCGCTTTGGTTGCCTTAAACCATTTGAGTCATGCGAATCTTTGCTTCACGACGAGAACCAGCTTGTTCGAAGGGGTTTATCAAAGGTTTCCGAAATCTTTGAAAAGCTAAATTTCCTATCATAACGGGAAAGGTCTTCTGTAATCTGCCATTCGGAATGTAATTGTCTTTAGATCAGCGTTCATTTTAATCTGTATGCTGACATGAGTTTAATATTTAAGTCCCTGTTTTCTTTGTCTAACTGGAGACATCAGAGGTGAAGACGGGGATGTCTGCCTGAAGCAGCAGTATTGGCCTCTCCGTCTCATCCTTTCCCCTCTATACACATGCTTTAGCCTGCCCTCCTACCTTTCTTCCCTGACTTAAGTACTTGTGACAGGGAGAGCTGAGCCCCATCTACCCCTTCACATGCAAGACTGCTTTTTCAACCCTTATTTACCGAGGGTTAGTTGACTCAACAACTCTGCTCTTTTCCAGGAATATCTTGCTACACATTTACCCAGTTGTATATATTCAAGCTACAAATGTGCCGTATATGTTAATAAAGACGATTATATAGAACAATCAAGCTCTCATAAAGGATATTTTTAAGGCGTTTTAAAGATATAGATGCCTTGACTCTCACAAAATGGAGTCTAAAGAGACCTTGAAAACAACGATGCATTGTCCCTTTTTATTGCCCATTTAGTCAGGCAGTATAATATCCTAATGATGTCCCTTCTTTGCTTAAATAACATAATGATCTTATGGCACCACTTCATTTTTTCTTTTAAATTTAAGATATTCTTATTCCAGTAACTAGCACACACTGTAGCACTTCAGCAAACAAAGTGCTTGTCTCTGCCTCTCCAGCTCGTATTAAAACCTGTTTATATTACCTCTCTTTGAGTGAAGTTCTGTGGGGTTTTTTTTCATTTTTTTCTGGCACCAGCGAATGATATTCTGGGCTGCAGCTCACTGTGTCTGTGAGCAAGAGGGAGAAAATGATTTCCCCAACCTTCTCATTGGCCATGAATGCAAAGACAGTGCGAGTCCACGGCTGTTAAACAACACACACTGGCTCCCTGCCCACTTGTAAATTACGGTGCGAAAAGCCTCTCCCAAGACTGCCTTTAGTGAAACAGTTCGGTCAGTGAGGTTGTCTCCAAAAAAATGGCACCGCGGCTGTCAGTTGGCTGGTTTGTGGCTCAGAGTCCCAAACTGTATTCACAAATGATAAAAAGCTGCTTGGCTAGGTTCATTAGTTTCTTTATTGCCTGTATTTTGTTTTACTAGAGGTTCCATCCAGACGTCAGGATACTTATGGTTCAGTTTGCTGTTTGTAGAGGAACTAAGCACTCAGAGCTACGTTGATTTGTTGATTTCAGTTTATGTAACTATCAAAGAAAAATAGTCAGCAACTATGTTGATAATTGATGAATCATTTTTCATTGTTTGAGGTAAAGATGTAAACATTTGATACAGATAGTTTGCTGCTTTTCCTTGTTTTACACTATATAATCATGTCCTGTTTTTGTTTTGGACTGTAGGTTGGATAAAACAAGATATATGATGACATCGTTTTGTAATCTAGTCATTTTTTCACAGTTTTATAGACCAAACAAGTGTTTAAAAATGCATCCTTACTTGCTGCCCTAATAATTTGTCTTAGTTGCTTGGTTAAATAAAAAATATTGAAGGATAGTGACAAACAAAGGGCGTCTTAAAGGCTTCACCAGCTTGTCTGCTTGGCTGTATGATAACTTTGCATTGTGTTACTCCTAAAACATAACACCAAAGCTGTTGGCCTTGTGTAAACCTGTGATGCAGTTTCATTTGTTATTTGAGGATGCCAATGTTTTTATTTGAGTTACACACTTTATTGCTTTCCTCACACTTTAGGGTCTGCCTCCTGTCTTGAGGTGATAGAAAATAGTGCCGCGTTGGTCCTCTGGCTGTGTCTGTTAACATTGTACAAAATTGTTTTCCTGTTCAGCTTCGGCCGCAGCTAAAACAAAGGAAGATGCACCCAACTCCTGCCCGTTTTCTTTCTCTTTGATCGTTCTTTGTTGGAGAACAGCGGATACGTTTGCTTTCCTCTCTGTCTGTCCTCTAGTTGCCCTCTCTTTGCCCTCCGGCTGTCTTGCACATTCAAAGTACTGTAAATCAGTTTAACATTTTTTTATGCCAAAAGTTAAATCTCCAGGGAAACATCAGTGTGACTACACAAGCTGCTCATCAGTTGGAAGAGATGCTATAGGGCTGTTTTATAGCACGCACACTCTTTCTGTTGCACAGCTTTTATCACTCACTACTGAACAGAATAAATGTAAATAGCTATTAAAATGATTTACATAAAATGTTCCCCATCCTGATAAAATGATTTGAGCATTTTTGACAGAAAAAGATCTACGACCACATCTTCAAGAAGTGCACCCACGGGGCACAGATGACTACTTCAGTGTTTCTCAGTATTAGCTTTTTAAATTCATTTATGACTGTTTTTTTGCATCATGGCTTCACATATTGCAGCAATGTGGTGCTGCCCGTCCCTCCAACATGTTATTTCCCTGCACACAGAAAAGCTTGACAGACTGTCACCCTCAACATGTCAGCAGGGACTCATTAATAAACAAAAACTGAACCACAGGACTGCATGTTTGTGGTGGTGTGGGAAGAGCTGTGTCTGTATTTTTGGTTTTGTGCAATACAATCCTCACTGTATGCAGCTACAAGCATAAATTATATTGATTGTGGATTATGCAGTTTTGCTAATTGTGACTGTAGGAAGGCTGACAGAAGTCAACACTTCTATCCAGTAAAGTGTTTTTATTGCCACAACCCACATGTGACATGTGACATGTGACATGTGACAACTGCAAAGGTTTTCCTTGTCATGTAGTCTCTGGATCAGCAGTCAGTGGACTGTATAAAACTATGATGCTAAAAATAGAATCATTTTTTCACCTAAGGATTCTAGAAAATCATTAAAATGGCATCTTAACATACATTTTTGCATCATCTTTTGTATTATCTTTCCTTAAACAGTAGAAGTTATCAAAAAGAACAACATTGTATTGTAAAAATCAGTTGGATGTCAGAGGTTTTCGGGCTCAAAAGTCTCTGTACTTCATGTTAAAAATATATTTTTAGTGCTCTTATAAAAGCACTATACTAAAAGCAGAGGAGCAAAAAATGGTGGAAATTTTTCTGTTATCTTAACTTGTTCTCCTTGTAATGGAAATCTTAAAGTTAAAATATTTCCACAACTGAGTTGGTTTTGTAGACTCAAAACATTTACATTAAGATTATGCACAACTTGTATCATTGTAGATATATTTAAAGGACTCTGCCCCCGGGTTAGTAATGCAGCGAGCATAATAATATTGTAATAACTCCATTCATGTTTACATCCCTGAATATGATCAAGCAAACCATTAGTGGATTCATTTTTGGAGAGTAAAGACATCAGATATCATTTTACAGAGGATGAGGCGTTTTTTTTGGGAGATTTTTTTTTTTACATACCTACATTCTTACTTCTAGAAACATCACATTAAATCCCCACTGAACAGAAACATGTCGTAAAATACATAGCAAAGAGTCAGTACCAGATCAATCCCTGTATCTACTTGCATGTGTTGCACAGCCCTGCATCGCATGTTTTGTTGCTCTGATTGGCTGTGAAATTTTCTCCAGAAGCATTTCAGTCAGCGCCTGTTTGTAGCATCTCTTTAGTCGTTAAAAACATAGATTGAAAAGTTGCTGGATCAAAGTGGTTGCTTCGGTAAAAATGCAAGAAAAAATTGTACAAAATCTGAATTATATGTTACAGTGTTAACTCTAGCACTTAAAAATAAGTAGCAAAAAATGACTATTTTCTGAAAAACATCACATTTAACTTTAAATGGAAATCACAAAGATGTTTGAATAACTGAACATTTTCTTGTATTTGTGGGGCTTTTTTTTGGTAAATGTGGTAGTTTTAGTAGTCAGGCTGTGCTTTTTACCTCCCTCGTTGTTGTGGATGTATTTTTATGATTTCTCAGACAAATGTAAAAACCTCCAGGCCTTCTTTTTGTTGCCCCTGTGTGGGAGATGAGGTACTTTATCACAGAGATAAGCACGCTGGCTGAGGGACAGCTACATAGAAGAAAAGGTACAGGAGAGCTGTTTGTGAAGTACCGATCAGTTCTTGTGAACTTCCTATGATTAATCCAAAGCTGCAAATTGTTGCAGAGGGCAATTTGGTTTGTTCTTTCCCAAGCTGCTGTTTCCCTGCTGTGGGGACGAAAGATGAATGGACCTATCGAGGCTATTATGGGGTATCTCCCTTCTCCATCACTCTATGGGCCGGTTGACTCAGATAATCCTCCCCTCACTGAAGGCATCCTTTAATCCCTGCCAGACACAGGCATCTGGCCTTGTGCATTCATCAAGATGACTAATGCACTGAACCGTGTGTGGAAATACATATGAAAATACTTATTTACTTACACAAGGCTACATTCATTGTCTGAATGATGAATATCTTTAGGGGAATGCAAAAGAAACATCTCATAGTGTTATGAAGCAGTAAAACTGACATTGTTGCCCATTTGCCCCACTGATTTACAAGTTGAAGAGCCATCAATAACAGTTGTGCTTACGATGCAGCTGAGATGAGAAATTAGACGTAGACTCATTAACCCTTAGATATTTCTAAGAAACTTGTTCTGTTCTAGCTATCAAGGTGATATGCTTTGGGCCCATTTGCTGGGGTGGGATGAAGCACTTGTGGGATCAGAGGAAAAAACTGCATGTCGTTTTTTGTTTTAATTGCATTGACTAATGGTTGACTACAAGGCCAACAACAGGGAGGTGTGTGGTGACAAATAAACAACACTCAGCAGCAACATTAAATGTCTGGCTGGTCTACTAAGACCAATCTGCTTTTTTTTGTCTCTTTATGATGAGTTGCTGTCTTTAAAATCATAAAAAGGATGAGATGTACGACTCCATCTATTGTATGATTGGTTGCCTGAAAAGGAGCGACAGTCCTATCAGTGGCACATTTCAGGAAAATTCAAAAAAATTCAACTAGCAGCAATCTGAGTGGCAATTGCAGGGATTTTTCTCTAAGCAGCTACAAGTTTCAGCACTCACTCTCTCCTCATTGGAAACAATTGAAAAAAAGATGCTATATTTAGAAAAGTAACATTATATGAACACAGGCCTTCAACTTTTCCTTTATCTTGACAACAATTCAAGTTTTACTTTTTCTTTTTTTTTTAATATTAATAACGCATATGGCCTCAGCAAGTGTGTCTGCATAAAGCTCCCAGGCTTTTTACTTGCATAATGGTGAGTGTGCTGTTGTTTAAAGACTGATTTCGAATGCCAGTGTGAGACTTTTCTTTTCCAGCCTCTACGCTTCATTCTTAATCATTACTGTACACATTTTCCCAAGTTAGCAACTAGAGCTTGGTTTTTTTTTTCTCGAGCTAAATGTATGAAAATGAAGAATGTTTGTCATAACAAATATGATGGGAAACGTGGGTGCTCAAAGAGTGATGAATGCCATTTGTTGTTGTGCCCAAAGAATTTTCTTTGCGACCCCCACTTATTCTATACTCCCATATTAAAATAACTGTCATCACTCTTCCAAAATATAGGCAGATTCTCTTCACTCAGTGGGCGTCCGTGCGTTTTCTCATGGCTTCGTGGTTCGTACTTGTGCTTACTGTGATGAATGATATGCTTCCATTTTCAGCCTTTTCACTGGCTGTCAGTTAAAGCAGCACAGTAACTGAATGTTAACTCGTTTATAATTTAAGCTCCCAATAAATATATAAACATGATTGATGCGTAAAATAAATGCTCTGCTCATGGGTAGAGTTTCATATCCAATCAGTAGCGTACAAATCGAACAGCCAGCCACTAGGGGGCGATTGAGATGTTTTGGCTTCGATTTTGAGGTCGCGCTGCTGCGTGCACACCCTGAAGCTGCAGTTCAGAGTAGAAAAGTCACAAAAGAGAGCGAATAGGCAAAACAAAAATCAGTCTTTGTTAAAATCAAGAAAACATCTGTGCAGTGACGTCTACAGACAATAAAGTGATTGTGTTTGCATTTTCTTGGCTGCCTTGCATCGTTTGATTTCTTAGCCAACAGAGTATTGCTTGTTTCTAGGTCTTTTTTTTTTGACCTCTCACAAAACTTTCAAGTTGGCCATCATGTGGAAAACAAAGGCTGCAGACTTTTTTTTATGTTTAAAGTGGGTTCATGTAAAAATGGGGTCCAGTCAGTGGGATAATGGCGCTCCTTTCTAAAGCTAAAAAAATCTAAAATTATTAATGCTCTGAGAGCCTTTTATCAAGACATCAGCCAATGTTTAAATCATGTCCTCCTTTTCCACACTCTGCCAACATTTTTTTAATCTCTGTCAGCATTGTTTTCCATATTGAAACCATATGACTGAAAGAGGTCAATAATGCTCTCGCTCATAAACATTTCTTGCGTTCCCGGGGATTAATCTAATGTTATCAGATTTTCTCAACTGAATCTTATTAAGAGGTCACTGGAGGTCAGTAGTATTATGAGGACATATTAGTCATGAATTTGATTATACTAAAGACAAGTTAAACCAAGGAAGACTTCTGGCAGCAGTGCTTAAGTTCTCTGCTATTTTCTGTATTTTCCTTCACAGCACTGTATCTGTAATAGTTTAGTTGCTGTGAGGCAGCAGACGCAGGGACTCTGGGATTTTCTTGCTCAGGGGAACAAGGCATCACATGGGTTGAAGTGTGCTAATCTGAATGCTAATCTGAATGCTAATAGATGTAAATTATTGAGTTTATGAGTGTGACTGTAGTTTAAAAAGTTTGCTTATAAGAAATCAGATCTCCAAATAGTGTCACGGCTCAGGTAAAATCGATAAAAATGATTTGTTGTTAGGCCTAGCGGGGTTTCATTACTACAAAGCTGTTCATCCTACCTAAATACCTGCAGCCTTTATCTCACTTTCTGTGGCTGTTAGACTCGTCTCCCCTTGCACAGAGCTCATTTGACTGGGCGGTTGGAGTAATGCTTTGTATTTTCCATCCGCGTCACCAAATATGCACTGAGCTGGTTGTTGGTTTAGGCACATTAAAGCTTAACAAACAGAGGCAGACGGAAACTAAACCAAAATACCTCAAGAGAACAGAGAAGCAGTTCAGTGTCCATCATGGTCTACACCAAAAGTTTCTGGTTACTTTCATCTGCCACATGCCCCTCTCATGCATCCATATTTTTACTCTCACTCCTTGATGTCTTCTCTCCGACCGGTTCATGTTATGTTGACCCGTCCTCTTGAAGCTTGGCAGCCAATCAAAAAGTAAGAAGTGCCAAATTGTAAACAGCTTTAAGAACACTTTCAAATGCTCAGCCATGTCTCTCACAATTTATGTTCATATATTTATTTGCTGTTGCACTTTTTTTGTACCTGACTTTTCAGAGGAAACACAAAACCACCTGGATTGTGTTTTTATGAGCTTAGTGGCAAAATATCTCTGCGGAGTGCCTCTGTAAAATGCCCATTCCAAGATCAGAATGTTCAGCAATGTTCTGAAAGAAATGATTGCCTGTTAAGGTTGGATATCCTGCTGTTTGTGTCCTACTGTACACTGTGAGCTGCTCATGTATTATGCAGGCATTCAAGGAGAAACATGCACCGAAGGTTGAAAAGAAGCTATTATATTGTCTATTTGTGCCTGTCATATATGGCATGTGTCAAGACGTACCTACATGTCAGGCAATGGTAAGTGATAAAAATCTCATCACTGCCTGACACGTAAGAAAAGAATCACAGAACTGATGCACTAAAGTCCTATTTAAGCTGTGAGATACGGTGACAGGTTGGTTCTACTTCATTGAACATATACAGTGCTGCTGCTATGTGTTTTATGGATGTGTAGGAAGTTGGGCTGCGATTATTTCCATAATCCAAGTCCATATAGTTAAAGGAAACAATACATTTTCTGAAAAATGCTCCTCACTATTCCCCCAAGTATGTTTAAATGGCTGGGAATGCACAGTATTTATCGATGCCAATAAATTACTAGTAGATAAGAGGAAATTGTTATCACCCATGTATCCTATCAGTTATAAGCTGATAAGATGAAGCCAGATCATCATTATTGACATAACAAGTTTAGAATCCACATCCTGATACAGTAGGTGTTGATATTTACCTTTAGAGTTGTTTTTCTATCTGACAAAACTGATACCCAAAAAGTCCAGGACTTGCCAGAGTTAGACATGTTGTGTTCAGTGTGAAGTGTCAGACGAAGACAACATGTCATGATTGTAATCTGCAGTATGTGCTCAGCAAAGTGCCAAGTGGACAGAAAATGTCATGATGCCAGTTACATACAGTTCGGTCAGAGCCTCATAATATTAAATCATCCACGTTTTCTCTCTATATCTTACCTTTTTTCCCCTCAGCAATGCATAAACTAAAGGTAATGAAACGTAAAAATGTAAAATTATGGGCTAACTTTTCTGTAAAAGCCATGAGATTGGTATTGGCTAAAGAGAGAAATCACAACTATAGCCCAACAGCAAGCAGTCGTGACCCAAAATATTGAATTAACAGTGATAATATGAGATAGAAATCCTCACATTTTGGGTTAAATTGGGTGGAATGTTTAGCACTTCTGCTCATAAATCACTTCAACTATGATCACAATTGCTGTCAAAACATTTCCCTGATTTTTGTCATTTTTTTTCTCCCTGTTGTATGATATAAACTGTATGTGTTGGCTGGTAATAATAAAAGTAAATTACATTCCAAGTCAAAACCAAAGCCATAATCCTAAAAGGCACGCTTACACAAATCCTCCAAATAAATGTAAAATCTCAAGAATGCAGATGAATGTCATGCTCTTGCATTCTTTCAATAGGAATTCAGGGGCTGCTGTCAGCAGAGAGCACTGAGGTTTGGGGATCACTGTGACCTTCTCAGTGGCCTGAAAGTGTGTTGGCATGGCATGACTGATGCAGATTATCATAGCTGGAGAAAGCCAATTACTCTGGTCATCACTGCACCCTCAGGGTCCCTCTCGGTGGAATGAAATGTATTACAGAATTCTCTGTGCATCCTTCTGGCAGGGTTTTGTATTTCCTCTATGCTGATTCCTCCCAGTCTGAGTGTTAATAGTGCAGTCAATGGGCCCCTCCCGTGCCTCAGAGCCCTCTCCGGCTTCGACAAGCCTCTGCTCCACAAAGCTGGGAGGTCGTGCCTCGTAGAATAGCGGATGAATTATATTCTCCTCTGTTTGTCTTCTTTCTCTATTCAAGACAAAGCCCTTTTTATTTCGGCCCGTCTGAGCTGCTCTCAGTTAACGTCCTTCAAGGACTCTAAAATAAAAAAAAAAAAATGGTTTTCCATAGTTGTGGTGGAAGATGCTCTTCTGTGGCTTTTTATGTGCAGAAAATCATAACTTTCTTATGATCAATTTTGTTTTTTTTTTCAAAAACAGATTTGCCGCAAGACGGGAGAGGTTGAGAGCAGGCATGATGATGCTGCATCTTTAGGATGTTCAAAGACTCAAGATCAAGCCGAGTCGCAGGTAAGAGGTCTGTGTGTGTGTTAGTGCCAGTGCCTTTAAAATCTAATAAATACCAAGGTTACAGTGTTTATTTTTGCTGCGTTCACTTAAGTTTTTTTTATTTTGTCCAGACATTCATATCTCCTGCCTCCTCTCAGTTATTCATGTCAGGGCCTCTGATTCAAAGTGTTAATGTCATTCAAGCTCACACAAGCGATTCATACAAGACTTTGACTTGGAGAGCAGTGACACACAGAAGCACAGTCACAAAGTCCACATGACAGCCCTTTTCTTTTGCTTAAACTGAATAAGTTTTCTCTTGAAAGCTGTTTTTTTTTATTTTTTATCCAAAGCAACTTGCTACAAAAGGTGTTTCTGTGTGAATGGGTAGTTTATAGTAGTGAAATGATTCTAACTAAGACAGAAATGAGGATATAAAGGTCCAACATCCTGGTATGACCCCCACACCTGCTCATATTAATGTGTCAAATTATTTGTTTACAGTCAGTCCTGTCCCCAGACGTACAAAGGCTGCAGACCGTTGATCCATGTTTGTCCATGCTCACTGTAAACAGCTGCTTGTGTTGACTGACTATGCTCTAATGTGCTAATATAAACTGGTCTTAAGAGAAGTGCTTTTATGTATTTATTTTTGTTTACTTATCCATGAAAATGTGGGAGAAGCTTGTTCTGACCGTGTTTGTAAATCCTGAGCCTTATGATATTTAGACTGAGACAGAAAAAAAAGTACAATTGTGGGAGCAAAGAGGCTACGCACTGAGTGTTACTGTGGAGCGTTGCGCTTTTAATACCCTGTAAGTTGAAAGCTCATTGTTAGCTGTTAAATTATATCTCTGTTAATGTAATAAAACAAATCTTTTGCTTCCTAGAGAAAATCCTAGAGTTTCCAAATACTTTCATGCGAAGAAAAATGCTTTATGGACACAGATCCCCTGGTTTATCATCAGGTGCCATAATTAGTTAAAAATTTTGTTTTCCAATACTTTGGTTCATGACCATTAGCTGCAAGTAACTGCTGTGGAGGGAGCTTGGATTAAAGCCACTGCTCCTTTGTGTTGAAAGCCAGCTGAGGTGGTTGGAGCATCTGATTACAAAGCTTCCTTGACACCTCCCTTAGGAGGTTTTCCAGGCACATCTGACTGGGAGGAAAACCCTGAGTTGACCTAGAACTTCCTGTTGGTGTTATATAAATCTATAGATATACATTTGGCCTTGGATCACTTTGGAATCTCCCAGGAGGAAATGGAAAGTGTTGCTGGTGAGAAGGAGGTCTGGCATACCCTGCTAAGCCTGCTGCCACGTGATGCAACCCCAGAAGATAAGAAGATAATGGACAGATGGATGGATGGATGGATGGATGGCTGAATGGATGGATTGATATATTGATGGATGGAGCAAAGCTAATGACATTCCCGCAAGCTCAAGTTGTGTTTTGTTAATTGACTAACATTAGCTTGCTTCCACACTAATATGAGATGTAAGATGGAGCTTGTAAGCATTGACATTAGGAGCATCTTAGCATGTCTGTGTTAGCATTTAGCTCAAAGCTTTGGCATTTGGCACTGGCGAGGCATTCTGCCTCTATACTCCTGCGGCAATTCAACATGTTAAGAGCACCATAAAGAAAAAGGCATAATAGCACTAATTAAACTGACAATTAGCTATAAATCACTATGTTCAGAGAAGCAGCAATGCAAGGGCTATTCAGTATGCATTACATTAGCAAATACAGTACCATTTCTTCGTGAGCTGCTACTTTGAAAAAGCAAGGGGATCCCACCGAACGCTGTCAGAGAATAGAAATTGAACTGAGTAAGAAACTGACAGATTTCTTAAGAGAGAGGAAAGAGAAGGGGAATGAAAAGCGCATTTCTTGCTGGGCTTTGGCCGATGAGTGTGTCCTTTCCCATTACTTTCACACAGTGCAATATGCAGGTCAGTCAGGTGATAATGAATGCTCTGTCTGATACTTGGCCTCTCTCTCCCCCTCCCGCTTGTCTGGTCTGCTCGCTTTCTTTTATCACATCTCTTTCTTCACAGTTATACACTGCAGAGGGGTTTTTTTTTTTTTTTTTTTTACAGTATCAAGCATATATTTAGACTTTAGTGGGTTCAATTACTTGGCAATCTCCTCTCCAGCCATTCACTGGGTTTTGGGCACTTTAAAGGTACGAGACAATGTAGATGTCAAGTTTTTCTGTCTCTCTCTTCTCATTAATTAAACAGCGACTTAAGGCCAAAGCCTACCCGCTTTTGAAACCCCAATTTGGTGAGGTTGGTATGAACAAAAAGAAAAGGCAATTTACATTTGATCATTTGCTTTAGTCTCCACAGTGCGCACAGGATTGGATGAACTAATCAAATTCTCTGCACACCAGCCCCCACTGCACAGCCGACTGCAGGGGGAAGGGCTGTAATAATGTATTCAGCCAGCATTTTGGCTGAAATACAGGGTCCCAGTTTTGAGGTTTTACATGGTGACAACAGACAATGATTAACTGTTACAAAAAGTACTTTCTTTACAAATATACAAATTAAATCTAACAAAATACGCTATTTTCTAGCTGTTGTCATGTATTTTTGTTCTTGAGGGCATCAATCAATCTGCAGCGATAATATTTGGTTGATAAACTGTCTCTATTTAAACAAGATAAATATTCAGAGGAAATCAGTTTATTGACATTGGTGCTTGTTAGATTTTTGTTGTTTTTGAGAGTTATGAAGTCAGAACAGTAAATCCCATAAACACTGAAAAGCATCCTGGACATTTTTTACATAACACAAGAAAAATCTCAACGTATGAAGGTTTTATGGAAATAATTCAAAGATTCGCCTTGTATTAAGATGGAACATTTTCCATAATTAATATAATTGTTCATAATTCAGTACATAATTAATAGAGTTTCTGTCCAACAAAGAGACGTACAGTAGCATTACATAACAGTCTTTTAATAAAAAAAGATCAAAACGTGACCAGAGAGAATTGAAGCTTTGTCCATAAAAAACATGATGAAAATGGTGAAATCAATATCTGCAGCTCATGATGAATTCATGTTTTGTGCAAAAACAAAGTTATTTTCCATCTTTTGGGGATTTGTGAATGAGTCTTTTCTTACAAATGGGAAAGTTGTTTGAAGGAGATTTCTCTACTTCCTAAAACAAACAAAAAATCCCTGCTGTCCAAGACACAAAAGGATATTTGAAAGTGATGTATTGCTTTGGCATTTTGAGCAGGATGACTTATACTTGAAAATGGAGCAAAACTTTGACAATTACATGCAAAGAAAATAACATTAAGTGACATTTCAGTCCTTGAAGGCAAAACTCTTACTCCTAAGTTTTACAGCTGTTATTACATCTGCAAGTGTAGGTCAGCATTAGCTTAGCAGATACACTTATAGATGTTCTGAAGAATAAAAAGCTCTGTTCTGCTGTATATGTACAAGAATTGTTTTTTTGAACTCAGATGGATCTAATTTCCACTTTATGCTCTTGAAAGTTCCTTGATCCCACTGCTAGATCTTTTTTGTTGACGTTTTTCAGAAGGCTGATGGCACATTTGATTGCAGGAATCACAACCAGCTCAATACGCAACACAGCTGCCATAATGCGCCACTTTGCCCACTTGCCTCCACACACACACACACACAGCTTTTGCTTGTGTCAAAGGACTTGCACATTTTTAATGCAGTGTGCTTGTGTTGTAGAACAAACAAACACAGGCGATTTGTCATCACCTCTTCTTGTGGCTATATCGTTGGCGATGCATGAGTGGTGTTTGAGTCAAGTGATTCTCTGGCTGTGAATGATGAAGGGGCCGCGAGGGCTGTTAACAACATTTTAACAGATCAGAGGGGTTAACAGTTGTTTTGCACTCAGTTTGAGACCCTTTTCCATCAATATTCATGCTGAGGGGAAATTCTCCGGTTACAGGTCTCGCCTCTCTTCGGCTTTAGTCTAATATGGTTTTCAAAACAGATGCTGCTATCACCGCATCACCTACAGTAACTCCCTCCACTCACATCATCATAAAAAAAACTACGGCAAACACAGTTCTGCATCTCAAAGCACATGGGATCCAGTTACTTTTTATAGTGTCTTGTTCCTCCTCCGCAACTCATTAAAATCATCCAAGTAGGAATACACCAGTGCGTGGATTGGGACACTGCAAGGCTCACTTAATGAGGTGTGACTTAAGCTGTGGGAGTCATCTCATCCTTTCCTGTCCAGACGATCATCTGCTAACCATCAGTCAGGGGCCAGGGGTGTGAGGTAAGGAGGGTGGAGGAGGAGGAGGAGAGGAGGCAGGGACAGGTAATTAGAAAGGGAAGGATTAAGGAAGATAGAGGTCAAAGATAACTAGCGAGAACCTAAAAGGACAGAGATGTAGCCCATCCTCAAAATACCTCTCTGTGCTGGCTGTCTCCCTCTGTCGAGGGCAGCGGAGTTAATGACATTTTTCACACGTGTCTGCGCTGCAAACACAGTATTCATTGATCTCAAAATAGAAGATACCAAATACCACTGCAGTCACTTTAAACTGATAGGCTTTCTGCTGAGCTGAACCTTTTTAAATATCATCCTCTCTTCCTCTCTCTGAAGGCCTCGTGGAGCAGCTACCTGAACCCTGTTGTTTGATTGGAAAGGGCATATTGATACAGCATGATTGCACTCTTACCAAGAGAAAACAGGAGTGTGTGATTTGGCAAATTGCTCGTCGGAGGCAGACAAACCGTGGCAACATCTCACAGGACAAATAGTCATAAATGTTTTAAGTGTGAAGGGAAATACAGTTTGAAACGGGTGCTTGTAAGGGAGAAGCCTATGCCTCTCAGATCACTTGTTAGAATTTATCCTATGATGGCTGTCAATGAGGCCCAGCTTCCATTTAATATGCAGTAAGTGATTTTGAATAATTAATCAAACAAGGGATTACCCCGTTAACCAAACAAATATATCCAACGGGAGATTAGACCTAACTGCTTCAACCATTCTGTACATTTATGCTTCGATATATTAAACCTGAGATGAGTTCGACATTACGAGCTCATGATTTATGGAGCAGTGAAAGAAAGTCTTCTATAAGAAACGCTGAAAATCTTTAAGATGGAATTACTTTTCGCACCTCACATTCAAACAGGGCAGTTCATTTGACTAAAGAGGGCTGTAATGTCACCGAACACACACATTCATTCCAAACCCCTTTAAAGCGAACGAAGGCTGCTTTCATCTGCTGAGGCAAAGAGTCAAATTAGTGTTTGATTTGAATGTTTTGCTACACTAGGCAGGCTGCAGAAAGAACATCATTGTTGGGAGAAAAAAAAAAAGAAAAACAAGACATCAGACGAACATCATTCCCTAGGGACACAGAAATTGAATAAGAGCATGCACTGGCTGTTACTCATTACTACTGGCTGACAGGGGTAATTGAATTCTGCCTGGAAAAAAAAATCTGTTTATATATGACAAGTCCTTGCTTGTGAGAATGTGGACAGCAAAGAGGCGAGCCATCAATCGGTCGCTTTGTTTTTATTATTTTATATACCTAAATATAAATGAGAAATAATACTGTTTGTCTCTGCGGATGCGCTGCTACCTCTTCAATATCACCAAGCGTGTGTGTGCGTGTGCTGTATGTATGTATGTATTTTTCCAACCAACCTACTTCGCAGAACAAGTGAAGCAGTGAATAAATGCTTGTCCATCCAGTATTTTTCAAAAGCTAGGCTGCAGTCCAAATGTTAGAGGAAGAGAGAGCCCTATAGTACTGTGTCATGCTTCTGAAGCCTTTCCAAGTACCCTCACTGTAACATAGCCTGAATAATACATCATGAGCCCATTGGGTTGGTTACCTTAAAACAGTTGAATTTCACCTCGACTGCTCTTCATGAGAGTTTGTTTTATTGTGAAAGTGTTGGATTTGTATTAGAAGTGTGCAAGACCTAGAGCCGAAACAACAGGTCTGCTTATAATAAGATATCAGTCAGTCAGAGGAGATAAAGATGCTCCTTTGAAGTTGTCTCTTTTGCAGTTCAGATTCTTTCTCAGTTGTACCTGCACAGGTGTGTTGTCAGCTGGTATGATCTTATGGCTCTTTTTTTCACATTTGA
>JAQNCA010000032.1:17941588-17954639 GCA_029783725.1 Acanthurus tractus | reverse complement strand
ACATTTGTATCGCTTTTCTCCACGTTGTTTGATTGAAGTTCTGACAGAAACGGAAGATAATTCTGTGCTTTTTTTTCCCCGCTGTGTTAGTCCGTAATTGTCGGGCGTTTACCAGCTGTTTCAGACCGCATAAGAGAAGAGCCGTGCCGCCTCTCTCACAGTGAGGCAGCGGTGTGTTTTTTTTCCTACGGCTCAGCATTTGATGTGTAATGGTGTGTGCTTCATGATGATAAATGATCATCAGTAATTTCCCGTACGCGTTTTTTTTAACAGTTGCTTTTCAGCACAATAGACGCGAGCGGTGGCTATTATCTTGACTGACACTCGCCTACTGCAGCTGTTTATGGATGAAGTTTTCAGGTTAGATTTAATTCACGCTGACGCCGGATCGCAGCTATGGAAATGTATATTTTTTTTCACGTGTCATTCATTCCGGTTTCTGTTACATTTGGGCAGCATGATGGAGCCTCTTGAGTCTCAGTGTAGTAGATAGGCCCATCATGCAGGGGCTTGTTTATATATATATATATGTATTATAGTTAAGGTTTTTTTTGTGCTGCGACGTTTTAACTATCAGGATCTCCGCGTCATTTATTCCCGAATCGCCACAGCGCATAAACAGCTCGATTTAAATTGGGACATTTTCTCAGGGCTCACAGGATCTAATTAAGCGAAGATGCTGTTTGAACTTAACCTGCTTACTCTGCTTTATTCTGGCTCTCTGTTCACCAGCTTCCTCTGTTTGTAGTCATGGCAAATTTACCTCAGATGTCCCACAGCTTTTTCTGTTGACTGTGTCTTCGTAGCCTAATTGCTACTTTCCTTCAGCTCTTAAAGGCAATGACTTGTCAAAGATTAGTCCCGTGGTATTAATTTGCAGTTTGTCAACGCAGTAAGTATATTGACTAAAACATAAACTGCAAGCGGTTTGTTTTATTATCCCCCATGTGGAATTTTACAAAAGATTTCATTCTTTATGTACTTTTTTTTACTTTTAGTAGCTGACTTTGCTGTCCTCTAAGTGAAATAGGGTTCAATTAATTTTGTAATGAAGCATGTAGTTAAGCCAGAAGTTGTGCAGTGCAGTGATTAGAATAATTTCACAGTGCACAATTCATTCAGAATTGGAAATATGACATGTAATCTGATAAAACATGTGGTTTAGGATAAAAATGACATTCATATGACATTCATTTGGGAAGAAAAGCTATTGCCTTTCTCCAGTGGCAGAAAATGTGTGTTTTCTGTCCTGCTCTGATTGGGAGGTTTTCTTTTCTGTGTTCCACTGTCGTTTATCTTGCGCAGACAGAACGGATCAGTTCCCTTCTCCTCTATTTCCTTCTTTTCCAGAGGCACAAACATGCCTTGAATCAAATTGAGTGAATGGGGGTCGAGTGCCTCCCTATGACCACTGGGAGAGAAAAAGGTCCATCAGGCCTTGTGACATCCATTTACCTCCACGCTGCGCCACTCCTCTCTGATCAATCGGCAGAGCATCTCAAGATTGCCTTTAATGGTGGTGGTGGTGGTGGTGGGGGGGGTACTTTGCTTAAATCTGTCAGAGGGGAGAGATTTAAAGGTGGTATAGAGAGTTCTTAAGAATGAGCTTGAATATTTCAGCTCCCTTCGCACTGGATGGTAGTGCTGCAAAACAAATTAAGACTTCCTACAGAGTTGACTTCTGTACTATTCCAGGACATTTGGCAGCTTTGAAAACTCAAATTAAATTTGGTTGGTACATGATAATATTGGGTTACTTAATGGGAATCTCACAGAAATAGCTGTCAGAGAAAAAAAGATATATGATAATAAAGTAGAAAACATTGAATAATGAGTTGTAGATGACCCGAAAATGTCAGATTTCGTAAAACCAGCCACCTCAGTGAGAGTCTGACTTTTCCTGTAAACTGCATCGCATTTTTGGTCTTTTTGAATTTTAGCCTAATACAAGATTCTCAGTTCGACCCAGCGCTTCAAAAGCAGTAATTGCTTGGCTTATTTATTTATTTATTTGTCTTTCCACATCAGCTGGACAGAATTAACATATTAGCCGAAGCAGTGAGCATCATTCTCAAGGCTTAAAGTGATAATTACACACCAGCTCACTGACATTAATTATTTAAATAAAGTTGTACGAGACCAGAAAAAAAAGAAAATGTGCTCAGTGAACACAGGATGTATAATTTCGTTGGCTTTGTGTTACAATGATCATCACATGCACTTCAGCACTTCACCTTGCTTCTGCATCGCTTATGATCGTGTTAAAATTCCAAAGCTTTTCTCTGACTTAGCCCCCCATCGGTGCTCTGCACTGTTGCTGTCACCTGATCGGTCAAAGCTGATGCAGGTGTGAGGTTCTTTAGCTTACTGATGAGGGAAGTATTGCACTGAAACTCCTAATAGATTCCACAGGTAAAAGAGAAACCGGAGATTGAGAAGACTCCATGCCTCTTTTATGAGAGAGAATTTTGATTTTTCAGTAGAACACTCAAGTATAAGTAGGGATTTGTAGCAAATTTATGGAAGACTCAATATTTTTTATGGAATTGCTTCAATACCATCAAGTATTTCAAAATGCCTTGTCACTGGAAACCAAATATTGGTACATGAGGAGTGCAATAAATGTCATAAGTGTCAGCGAGCCAAGAAGCATGCGGAGTGCTTATACTTAGACTGAATAATGATGGTGATTTGCTCTCTTACGCTACATGTCATAGAGACATGCAGGAGAAAACACTACAGCCACAGCCACAGTATGCCGCCTGGGGACCAACTCCCCCTTTAAACCAGTGCTGTTCCAGGGAACTTACTGGAGAGTTTACTTATGTGTACTTAAGTAGCAGAGTATGCTTCATGTACAGACAAATTCACCCCTACGGCATTATTTGAGCTCAGATGCTCAAAAAAATTCGTTGTTTTCCCTCAGCCCATCTACATAAGAAATCCTTTTCAATCCTCAGCTTTCCATCATGAAACAACAGCAATTGTTCAAAAAGCTTTACAAAGCTCCCATTTAGAAGCCCGTGTACGAGCTTTCTCACATCACTTTTTACAAGCTGCTTGGCTGCTTTTGTCAAACTATGCCCCCTCTTGTTGCAAACACCATCTGCTGGGCTGATGTTTAAGACTGCTGCTTTAATAACTCGATTGTTTCATTGCCTCACCGCTCAGCCTGAATCTCCTTGGCAGGCTAATGCATTAATTTGCGATGTATTCCTGCGTCTAATGCTTTCTCGTATGTGCCCTCAAGAACAGCCGCTTGACTTTATCTAATTGTTCAGCATTTGAATTACAACAGCAGCATTAAAGTAAGGCTAGAATCCGTTAAGGTTGGAGAAAAGTATATTAACTTCTGTGGAAGATCCCTGTGAGGATCAGCAGTGTTGGCAGCGGAGACAGTTCAACCTGCCATCTGGTATTGAGTAGCTAAGAGAGCTTGGCAGCCTGAAGGCAACCAACTCAGGGGTTCCAACCATATCACTGACAGAGCTCTTCCTTTCCAATCACTTTAATGATAAGCAACCAAGCAGGGAACTTTGAAATTGGACTTATAAGGACTCTGCAAGAGCATGTTCAGGAGCTGCTTGAAAGATGAAGTGAGCCATCAGCCTTATTTTCACATTTGCTGTACATATGAAGTGTGCGAGATGGGATTGTGGCTGCTGTGCTGCTGTGTTAAACCCTGCTGACAGTCCTTTGAGCAGAGGAGAATAGCAAAGCAGTTTGAAGAAGCTGGATTATACTTTACACCAGAGAGTGGCTGTACAACTCCTCTACATTTTCAGATGTACTCTCAAAAACATATAATGAGAAGTTAAGTATTCTACATTTGTCGCGATGTTTTAAAGAAAATGTCATGTTTTGTGTTTGAGTGGGGTGAAACAGACATTAGAGGCATGTATTCTGCATTTGATAATGACTATTTGTTTAACAAAGAGGTTAAATTTACATTCAGTGTAAACATAATTTCATTTGTGCTAAATATAATCTGTCATTTTACACCAGCTGGTACAGCGCTGTTCAAACTCAATGTGACATATGACTCTCAGCAAGAGACCAAGTGTGTCAGTTTTGTATTTGTCTGAACTTTGTCTGTTATTGACTTGGCTAATTTAAACTGCTGATAAGGAGCTCCTAGAGGAGCTGCTGTTTTGTTTGTTTTGCCAGGATTCAGTCTGATCTGCGTGAACCTTATTATACTTTCTGAGCATGAAAGTTATGGATGATTTTTTGTTCAGTACTTTGGGAGATGAGCATCTTGTAAAACAACAGAAATAGTCAATAAAAAATTAAGAAAACCATGAAAAAATGTCTGTCCCAGTATTTTGGAGTGCATGGCAGCATCATCAAATTTTCTTATTTTGTTGAAGAAAATGGTCCAGGACACAAAAAAATCAACCATAATAACGTAGATCAAAAAAGGCAGTGAATTCTCACACTTTGAATGGTCAGATGTTACATGCACCAAGTCCAGCTGCTTTTTATGATGTTCCTCAAATATTCTGCCAGCTTTGACAGTTATATTTGACTGACTGTCAAAATCTTACAACTTAACATCCTTGAATAACCCTCAAGACATGTGCTTATGTTTGTGTTTTATTTATTTATCATTCCTTGACTGTCCAACTTCAGTGCACTGACCGAAGTGGACAACTCTCTGGGTGTAACAGTCGTAGAAATGATGCACCTACCTGGCAGTGTGGCATTCCCAAGACACAGACTGAACCTGAGTTTTTATTTTTACAGGGGCACTTTTTTTCCCCCTCACCAGCAATGCCAAGAGAAGCGAATGAAAGTAGCACAACGCATGGTGTGATGGATCACCAATGGGATTTAGGACACTACTGCTGTACATCTCTAAAGTTACCTGTGCCCACTTCTGCTTCAGAGATTGTATTACAATAAATTTTCTGCCTTAGCACCAGATGATAAATTGAGCCACTAAATCCAACTTATGTCGGAGTTCCACTGTGAATAGATTTTTTTATTTATTTTTTGTTCTTAAAATATCCCAAGAATCGGCATATCTATATACCGCAAATTTATTTGTGAGTAACCTGGATTCATTGCAGGAAATCTCCTGACATTTTTTACACTTTCGCTGCTATCCCGTGAATATATGGCTTCTCAGGAGTTGACCGCCTCGGTCAAAATCTGTTATTCCACATATTGATATGTTGAACATTCCCCCTATAGAGAAAATGGAGAAAGCTGAGCCTGTGGTTCAGTGGTTTGGACCAGAGAACAGGGGTGTCCATAGAGATTGCTTGTCTGGAAAGCAGCCATCACTGTACTGTAATAGAGACTGAGAGCCCAGATTTTTTTAATGGCTCTTACTTTTGGAAGAAGGAGTGCTTAAGGGGGCAAAAGGGAACAAAATTGTACCAGAATGGATGGACAGAATGTAACCATGAATGCATTATTAATAGAGTAGCAAAGGTTCTCTGTGTGCTGTCTGTCTGTCTGTCTGTCTTGTCGGGGCATTTGCCTCTCAAGGAAACAGTGAAAGAAAGTGCTTTCATGGGTCAGATGATAAAATATGTCTGTAAGACTGATAACTTCATATTCTTGGCTGTGTTTATGTAACATGGTCGTCTGTAGAAAGAAAAGGATATTGGAGGAGTCGGGGTAACCCAGGAATTTTTCCATTTGCGAGACACATATTTTGTGGTAAATTTTTTGTTTGGGGGGAGTTTCTTTCCATTTAACATCAACAAACTCCCACTCACAGATCCCCACTGTGCAGAACGTTTCATAGCACTGGAGAGAAAAAAAAAAACATCTGAAATGTCACTGGAACTGCTGTGAAAGGTTCGGTGTCTGAGCTCAAAGGAAACCCTGTACTTGCATGTTTACTGCACTGATCCTGGCTGAAGTCAGACCCCCACTGCTGGATAAATGCAAGGCTTTTTCTGCACTCAGCACATCTCACTGGCCACTATTAGTTCACTAGCTTTTTTTTTTTTTCCTCCTGCCTCTTTCTAACGAATGGGAGGTCAGCATTTATGGGAGGATGATACAATACCAGTGTAACACTTTGACCAGGGAATGGGGTGTAGTTTTCAGTCGGGTTCTTTAAATTATAGCTCTTGCTATTTTGGACCATAGGAATGCTAGTTGAGGTCAGCCGTCGGGTGAACGTCAGAGCTCTCCCCATGACAGGGTCGTGGCGAGTTAAATTGAGGACATCCGCATGGACGGCTTGAGTTAAAAACCAGACACTTGACTTTTGTGGTCCCTCAACCCTATTATCAAGACATGAAAAGTAAAAATAAATCTTTATGGTTTGCCTCAGAGGTTTTTTGTCGCTGAAATCACAAATTCTTCACATCTTTCACCCTTATGCTCCTCAAAATAGTCCATAGGGACATATTTTTGGTGGCTAGCTCCTCATCACATTGTTAATGGTTTTAGTTTACAAATCACTCCTATCTGTCTACAATAATGATTAACAGGAACAACACATGTTTCACAGTTGAATGTTTCACAAGCACTGGGTGCCTGCCAACCAACCATAGACTACTTTCCAGATGGTTATTAAAAAAAAAAACAAAGTTGTTTATATTTAATGTGAACAACAATCTTCAGCGCCTGAATCAGGTCTTTCAGTACCCCATTTGTCTTGTTTACATCTATGAACACCACAACATTCTTGCTATTCATTAACCCTTGTTTAAGGAGGCACCATTAGCAGCTGTGGCTGAAGCTTAAATTACGCCGTCACCCCTCAGGCAAGTGTCAGTGAACTCTTGGGAAAATGTAAAGCAGGCAGTGGAAGGAAACGGTGTGGGAAATGATGGCTGGAGGTTAATGAAATGCCACTGCACCTGTTTGGCTTTTTTTTTGTTGATTGCATGCTTCACATAAATGTTTCATCCATCACTGGAAAACTAGAAGAAAATAGAGTTTAAGTACAAAACACTGAAAAATCTGTCAGGCAATCACAGTACATGAGCAGCTAGATCTACTTAATTTTTCCTAACCAGATGTGATAGAGAGATTCGTCAGCTTTGGTGAACATTTGCGTAAAGTTGAGTTTTTGTCGGCTTTGCCCTGTAGTGCCGCTGGGCACCCGTTGAAATCACTGTAGCTCAGCAGGCAGCAAAGCCAACTCTCATCAACAATGAAAAGCAGCTACATATGTTTCAGGAACAAGGTACAGGAGTATTTTCTGCTGTTTGATTGTAAATATAATTCTAAAATTATTCAAGGAAAGTGCTGAGACTTGGTCGTTCTGATGACTGAGGGTTTCAGATGCTGACCATGTAATTGCAGTTGCTCAATTTAATGTGGTAAATGCAGGAACCTTTGCTGTTTATCATGCACCTTCATCCCTCCCTTATTTCATGTGAGATCCCATCCATTATCTCACCAGTGAAGGCAAAAAAATGCCCAAAAAATACCTTACATGATAGTATTGCATACTTATGAAGGGGCAGCTTATTTCTGCTCAGTCATGAAGATCAGCTGACTCTCAGACTGGGAGTTTGCAGCATTGGGTGTGTTGGTGTTTACACCTTTGGCACAGGAGCACTGGACTGACCACAACAGAAGCGGCAGCATGGAGTCCGCTGATGGGACTGCTAGAGCTAAAGCTAAGCCAGTCATGTATCTGGCGTCCTCCTGCGCCCCCCCTCCTCAGCAGTTTAAAGGCCCAAGATGTAAACATCTTCATTTCCTTGGTCCTAGTTGCCAGTTCAAGCAAGTCAGCTGACAGGACCCGCTAAAGTTAGCTGCATGTTTAGCAAGTGACATTTATTAACAGTAAGTGGCCACTTCAGCAAAAGGGGAAAGTATCTGGAAACTTTGTATATCACTGACAGAGGAATATTTGCTTAAATATCTTTTTTGTTCAAAAAAAAAAACTTTCACAACTGCAAAAACTAAAATTCTCCTCATGACTTTCTGAGCGACAAACTTTGCAGTGGCAGCTCCTATATAAGAGCTCTTCTACAGTTTCTTGTCTCTTATAAACCTACACTGATAACCCACATATCTGGATCTATTTCTCCTGAGGTTGGGCCATTTGTTAAAATGTTCCAACTGGCCACCATCAACCCAAGAACTGACAATCGTCAATGTTTTCGCAGGCTTGTGTACGGCAAAACACACAAAAAAACAGTGATTGACTCAGGCAATCACAGATGGCCAATACACGCTTATGTCTGGTCCAGTTATTGATGTAGTTCTAAGATCAGGGAACTACAGTTAAAAGCACACGGGTTTTAATGCTAAATTAATCTGACAGAGTTATTTAACAGCATCTTGAAAGCAAGAGCTCTCAATCTGCATAGCAATTTTGATGCTATTTGACCTCTCTCTCTATATATAGTAAGGAGTTAAAACTACACAAGCCAAGCTTTTGTCTTTTGGCTTCTTGGTGCTCATCCACCTTCCTGTTGTGCAATACATCAAGATGGTTATTTAGATGATCTGTCATAGATGCCGCATATTGTTCCTCATGCAGGTTCTGGCCTTAAGGGTGTGTGTTGACAACAGCTGACTTAACATCGTGGCACTGAACACAGCCATTACAGACAGGGAGGTAATTGGATTCACAAATCAGCCATGGCTCCGGGTTTATTGTGGCACTGGGCTTTATAGGTCATATTTCAGAGACTGGTGGGCAGTTTGTCAGAACGGGGGCTCGGCGGTAACGAGAAACCTGTGCAGGAGGGAGAGTCTGAGGAGCATCTGAGTTCTCCTTTTGCCTCCTGGAGACTTGTGGAAGACTGATACACGGAAAAAGGGGTAGATATCGAAACCTGTTTTGTATTAAAGCTCTTCACTGAAATGGTCTATTGTTCAGTTAAGTTGTCTCTTTCACAGTCTTTGACCTTGTCTTCTTTCAACAGTTTTTCTTTCAGTTTATCTCGTCCATTTTTTTTGCTCGATGAGGAATTTCTGCCTCCAAAAATTTATATTTTAGACATTTCTGTCTCTTCCTGTTCAGTAGTTTTCTCAGTTGTAGGCAAATAAAATTTCTCTTGGCTCACAGGGAGGTCGATGATGAAGTGTGTGTGTCTGTGTGTGTGTCTGTCTGTGTGTTTCTGAGATTGGGTGGGAGGAAAAGCTCAGGAAAATCATCTGGTCTCCCTCTCCTAGAGCTGAAACATACTGGAGGTCAGTCATGCTTTCTGTGCTTGTCCCAACAGAAGTCAGGGAGAGAGATCGATATAAAGATTAATTATTGTGTCCGAGTCGAGGGCTGCACCAACAGCCTGCATTTTTCAGGCCTCTAGTGAGTGCCAAATGCTTCCCTTTCTGACGAGCGTTGAGCTTTAGCTTGTTAGTGTGGTCTCTGGACCGAAGCTGTGCTGAGAGAAAATTGGACCAGGCTCTGGGGGTAATACGCTGCGGCTCAGCGCAGCTCAGCTTAGCACCACCAACAGGCAAACCAGGGGTCCCCTAGCTTTTCCTGGGCTTAATAGAACATCCTGGATATGAGGTATTTGGTTAACTGTTCTCAGAGGTATTAGTGAAGGAGGGCTGCCCAAGGCTGTAGTCGAATGATATGTTTCTCTGAGGCACCCTACCTTTAAAATGAAAAAAAAAGAAAAATCCTCAGATTTATCTGCATTGAATCACATATAGAAGTCGTTTTGAGTTGCAGCTCCAGGATCAGACGATTTCAAGTTGACACATGAGCCAAAAATAACCATAAATGGAAATTAATCATTATTTAAAATGACCATGGTTTGCACTCTTTTCAACTGTTTGTCTAAGAATCGTTTAATATGCGTCAGTGTGTGTCTGTCAAACCACAGTATGATATTGTGTCTTGAAATGTCCAGTGTGTCAGCCTGTGTTTGGAGAAAGAGACAGTGGCTAACTGCAGAATGAAAACATCACCCTGAAGGTCACAGAAGCATATTGATATATTTTTAAAATATGTGTTAAAATCATCAACTAATCCTTTATCAGTCACAATCAGGTGTTGCTGGCAGATAACAAAGAGGATTAAATCTCTCTAAATAGCCCCTTTAATGCAGTGAAAAAAGATGAAAGTAACAGTAATGTGGTTCTGACACATTAAATTTGAAAGGACGCAGTAAACTTAATACCAGCACTATATTATTACCAACCAATCCATGTTTTGTGGTGTGGAGTCCAGACATATTAGCTTTGTTGGTAAATTGTATTTGACTGTATATGAAAATTGGACTATATCAGTTCAGTCCCACACTAAACTCTTATATCAACTTAGATGATGGTATTTTTTACCTGAAAGACTCAAGAATCTATGTTGGTTTTTTTTGCCATTTGTGATGTGAAAACATCAGATATCCACACAGTCAGAGCAGGTAAAAGTGTGCGTCCTGTTGTGAAGATTTGGTGTTGCCAAATTGTTACATTTACAGCCTGCTGTGGTGTTGCTCCTGCATTGCTCTTTGTACAATGACACAGATAAAAAACAAGAGCCGAAACACTTGTTAACTGACCACTCCACTTCAGATTTCAGTTTTTTTTTTTCTTCAGTTAACCAGCAGTGCTTGTTTTCGAATGGATTTTTATTTATTTTTAGCTGGTGAACCCTTAAAAATCACTTGTTAAATGTCATCTATGTGTATTTTTGTAGGCTTCTTACATATCCATCATGTACAAATCATATTTTGTTTTTACTTTCAGATTTTGTTATTTTTGTTAATATACACACTCACATTAAGCTCTTATTTATGAGTCACATCTGCTCAAAGAGAGGCTAAGTCCTCTTTTTAATAACTCACTATAGTAGAGTCAACTTAAAAGAGAATATCACTGAATATATATGCTTATTATAGTTATTATATATAGTGTTTTTTGGCTTTGCTTGGATACAGAAACCCACTTTATTCAGAGTGTCTACATGTTTGTGTAGACACATGCATGTTTGATTCAGAGTCGGCGGAGCAGCTGAATGTTGTGCAGGAGAGCCCATCAATAATTTGGGGTCTTTGATTTGTTCCTCTCTTATTCGCTTTACCCTTGATTAGACTATTCAAAAATGTAATATAATAACAGCATTTCTACTCTGGATAAGTTCTGCGTCTGACAATGTCTAATTTCATTTACTCATGACCCAGCGTTAAACTTTGGTCTTGTGTCTTACATCTCATCAGGGAGACGATGCAGTGGAGTGGTCTTTGCACAGTGTCGGTTATAAATTCTTCAGTATGTTTTGTACAATAAATCTTTTTCGTGGTGAAGACAAATGTCAACCACGAGGTTAACATGGTTAGTGTCAAAGTTTTGAGAATCTGAAATCGTGCTGTGCTCCTTTTCCCTGTTGCGAAGTATCATGCTCTTCACTCTCCTGCACATGAAGAGAAAAAATTGAGGATTGTGCTGGAAAACACAATTGAAAATGCGTCCTGTCAGGCTTGAGAGAACTACCCTCGGCTTCTGTCAAGCGTTTGTGTACAAGTGCCCACAGAGATGAAAGATTCAAAACACTGAAGTAATAATTTTGTCTTTTTAAGTAGGATTATCCACCAAGGAATGGTTTTATCGTGGATCAATCTTCCATTTTTTTCTTTATCAATAATGTGTTCTTTACAATGTAAGCAAATGTTAAAAGATGTCATAAAAAAGACTAAAATGATGTCTTCAAATGCTGTGTATCATCTGAGCAGTATGGTATAAACACATAAATGATCCTGCTGTCAAAGTAGCTTGAGTGACACAAGGTGGAAATTGGCTTCATCATATGCAGTTTATTAAATACTAAACAGAGTAACTGTTATGTCAGCTGTTGGTTTTTATATTACCATTTGAAAGCCTCAAACTTGACAACCATGGTCACCATCTTGGCTTTCTTTGGAGCCTGTGATCGTATTTATAGGGTTGAGCTCAAGTTGATAAATATTGCTGCCAGTAACTGTGTGAAGCCAAGCAGACAGCTCGTTACTGTCAGTCACTTAAAGCAGCCACACCCCTAATTACACAGGCTTCAAGCCTTCATATAGTTTAAATTAATGAATTAAAGCAATAGAGGGTAATAATTTTTCATTTTTAAAGTTTGGCATCTTAATATGGGGCTCTGTATGGGTTCACTTGCTTATGAATTGGCCCTAGAGGCCATCCGAGGAACTGCAGTTTTCTTTTGAAGCTTCTGTTTTAGCTTTACTTTTCAGCCCTGGAGGTTGCCGCTCGCTGATCACACATTAATAGCTATTTTTTTCATAGTGGATAATCAGTCTGATATTTCCGTCTTGCTCTTGTCGCACCATTTCTTTCCTGTTTCCTCTCTCATCACATCAGTCATTCAATAACAGTGTGACTAAAAGTCCCCAGTGTGTCTGCAGTACAGTGATGGATGGAGGGATGGCATGGGCCAAGACTGGAACAGCAATAGAAAGAAAAAAAGCAGTGGAGCCAGTTCGGGGCCTCCGGAGTTATCCTCCTGCGTGATCTTTAGGGCTTCATTTGTTTGTGCTGTTTTTGGTAATTAAACTGGGGAGCCCCCTCATCTAGCTGTTGGCTTATTTTCTTTCTCCTAATCTTCCCATAAGACTCGATAATTAATGGTGAAATGGCAGGAGAGCCCGCAGTCCTTCTGTTAATAGAAGGGATTCATCTTGTTTACTCAACTTACTCCTTGTTTCTTTATTCAGAGCTCGGCCAGGGTGTCAGCTCTGTGGTCGACCATATTGAGATTTGGCATCTGTCCTGGTCCTGGAGCAGACGTTATTATTCTCAGCTCAAATTTATCCCTCATCCTAATTGTCTATTACAGTTGTTTGTTTAGCCACTTATTATATGGATAATGAGAGTGCTAGAAAGTATTTGAATCCCACTTTGTCACAGTTTTGTCCATCTCAATTCATGCAAGAAATACATTTAAACTTTTATTTTGAAATGTATTTTTATGGTACATGTTAAAGGATATGGATTTGTTACATCACAAGACAAAAAATAACAATTATTAGTTTTGTGCACTAGTGATGTATTGATGTTAAATGTACCAAAAGTTGCTCGCAACACAGGTGCTGATGTTGATTAAGTGATGTAACTTGGAATTTTTACTCACAAAAGTTATTCTTTGCATGTACACCTTTCTTTAGTGTGCAAT
>JAQNCA010000032.1:17927464-17941488 GCA_029783725.1 Acanthurus tractus | reverse complement strand
TTGATTAAGTGATGTAACTTGGAATTTTTACTCACAAAAGTTATTCTTTGCATGTACACCTTTCTTTAGTGTGCAATCGCACCTCGATTAAAGAGCTATTTGAAACAGATCAGCATATTCTGTAGTAACTGAATTGTATTTGTGGCTTTTTCAATGTGCATTTTGTATGTTGGATATTATTATTTTTATGTGTACATTAATGAAATAATAAGTTTAACCAATCAGTATTTCTTATTCTGACTGCTTAGAGTAGAAAGTTTAATTTTGCTATGTAATTATTTAGCTTAATAGCTGTTTCCTTTTACTCTGCATATTTATACATTTGTTATGTACTCCTCCCCTGTTATTGACAAGTGTCAGGCTAAACATGGCTTGTCACATACAATAGGTTGACACGTAGCCTGCAGGTAAACAGAGCATTGGGAAATGAGAGATATGCCCATTGTAGAAGTGTTCCTGTGGGCAGCTAGCTGCTCAAATCTTCCCTGAAGCAATATTTTGACAAAGGATTTAAAGGGTTGAGCTGTCAGTATCCGTCTCCTGACCAGACCCTCATTAGCCAACCAACACCAGCAAGAGTACAGGCGAGTGGGAGACACCTCTTCAGCAGCACTCGAGAGAAAATGGCTTTTTAACTGCAAATTAATTTTGAAAAAGGGATTCATTGTGTGAAAATAGCGTGTTGAGCAAAGTCAGTGTTGTCTGGTGAAGTGGGTTTCTCTGTATGAGTGGCAGGTCACACAGATTCTCATTAATGTGGATCCTTGGGAAACTTTAATCCACAGGAGCTGCTTAAAGGTAAAGCACAGTGAGGGGAGAAGGGGTATTCACGTGGTGAACTAGCTGCTTGTTGATGGATGTTTTTAACCATCTTGGCACTTGTTATTTCATGATGGAGTCTTCAATCAGATCCTTGAGTTTTTATAACAGAAGGCTCTGGTAGTGGTACAATTAATGTGACATAACAGTGTGTGTGGCTGGTGCTGGTTAACATATGCTGCATTGAACAGCAATTAGAGCTGGATTGATGTGACCTCGTCAATACAGCTCAGGGAATCAGAGACACAGTCAGTTCAAACAACTGACAACAATGTGACAACTGACATCCATTTCATCTCTTACTTTAGATGGCAGAGACTTTTGCTTTTGATCCTATGTCCTTTTTTTAAAATCTGAAGTGTATAAATACATTTTCGGGGCGGGGATCTCACCGTGAGGTCTCTTCAGTATCTTACTTTATGATCATTGTACATTTTCTTAATTAGCAATAAACATTCTGCTAGTATGGAAACTTTACATTCTAAATTTCCTTTTCTTCCCTGCTTTTTCCCATTACTCATTAAAGTTTTCCTTTATTGTTCCACATCTGGGAAAAGCCTAATCTGCTGCTGAACAAGATCATGTATTATAAAGAAGAGCTACTAATTAGACCTCGAGGTGAAATTGTTCTGTTAGCTGCTGTTTACAATGTAGGAGTTTAAATTTTAACCACAAACCCACCAAATTCCTGTATTCTTTTTTCTTTTTTTTTTACCACAGAATAAAGACATAGAATTGTCTATAAGGCTATGAAGGGCTACTTTTCTTTATTTTAAACCTGAATCTCAATAATTTAGCATGAAGAGAAGGAGTCATGAAATATAACATAAAATTTTCCTCTTGAGCTCGGCCTCATTGGATCTTTGGCCCGAGTCAAATCTTTTAATGTAATATTTACATGACAGAATCTGTTTCAGATGATTATTTGATCCAGGTCAAAAACTCAGGCGTGCTGTATATCCCCATTCTAACAGGCTTTGGGTAAAGCAGAGCAGTTTGCTGCTTTCCTCCTGCAAACTCCATGCTACAAATACAGCTACGGTACCCTAACAGACATAAAAGAAAGCACAGTGTGCTGCTGTAGTAAAGCTCCATAATTCAGTTTCATATTTAATTTTCAATGACAATCATAACTCTTCTAGGGCCAGTCCAGAATAACGAAGCAAAGAGTGAAAACCTCGTTAAAGTTTAGAGGGCATCCTCTTCCTCGCTGGAGCCCTTGGAAACATATTTCAGCATCATATCAGATGAAAATCTTTAAATTTTCTTTTTTACTGGAGATGTATTGGGTTTCTTCTCAGTCTAAAATGAATCAAAAGGGCCACTGGCTGTGTCAGCAGTTTCAAATCCTGAAACGTCATTTAGATTTGGAATTTGGAATGAAAACAGAGTAGCTTTCATTGTATCTCAGAATCTTTTCCATAAGTTTACAGCATATAATCCACTGATGATACTCTCCAGATCTTTTACAATCCACATTCCAGAGATAAAGTGGTATTATGATTTCTTCTGCTATAAATCATTAGAGATTCATATCTAGAAAGTCTTCAGACCAATGGCATGAAACTGGGACTTGTAGCACAGACATGATTAAGGTTCCACTTTGGTCCATCAGACAGAAATAGTACAAGCTGTTGGCTGGCTGCTGTGGGACTAAGTGGCAACCAAAGGGCTCTGTATTAGAGGTCAGACCATGTTTGAGGTTCACTAAGGGAAGTTCTATATAGTAAAAAGTCTTTACTAATCTGTCTGTGATTCTTCTTAAAGTAATTAGTGCATCAGTAGATTACTTTGTCTGTGCCTAGAAATCAATTAGTAGTGTTCAAGCTCAGCACCCAGATCCTGCTGTCCATTGACTGGAGTCTATTACACCACTAATACACCTGAAGTAGTTTAATGTTCTAGACTGAAGTTAAGAAATACTTGTAACTGAATTGTGATTTTTATATTGACTATCTGTTTAAGAGCCAAGAAAATGTGGCCCAAGTATTTTCTTAAAGATCAATACAATAAAGGAAATGTATCTCTCTAAAGATGCTGTGGGTGGGATGAAATATTATGGTGAGTAAATGTGACAGTTTGAGACTCCGTCAGATCTACAGCTTGGTTACAATATAGTAAAATATTGTAGTTTTTCATGTCCTAGTTTATACATCTGAGTTTTCTAATGAGAATTCACAGATTTGGAGCTTTTATCCCCTGATGGCACTTTCTCTAGATACTCTCCTCTCCGAATGGAGTGAGTATTACTTGTGTGTAGTGATGCCATTTTTCATTCTGTTCATTAATTTTCTAAAAGGTTTCTCTTTCAATGCATTGCCCGAAGTTCAAGTGAGATAAAGTTGGAATAGGAGGCAATGAAATGTGCCAACGGGCCTTTTAATTTGAAGCCATACGCTTTGTGACTCATACTTTTACGTCAAGACTGTCCAGACCTGGACCTGTCCAGATGGAGGTATTACTGTCTGGCAACAGTAAAAGTCTTATTTAATGATGTTAAAGTGATGGTGGGAGGTATGACCTAAAATTGATATCACAGTAATCTTTTTTTTACAGTTTTTACAGAGATGGTATTTCAAAATTAAAGGAATAATTCACACAAAGCACACAGCTCTATTGGTAATGAAAGGTAACATATCTAAGATAATGGAAAAATATGGGTGTTTCAAGAAAAAAATGCTGCCTAATACCAGAATATATCTTTGTGTCAAGGCAGTATAATTCATGAATTACATGAAGAATATCAGACAGTTGAAAAAGAGCTTTCTGGGAGAGAATCCAGGGTGTACAGTGTGCCTGGTAAATGCTTCTCCTGTTAGACAACTGCTCTATTGATTGAGAGGAAGATTGAAATTGATTGAGAAGGGGAGTGAAATCACTGAATCACTCCAGTTAAAGTTGTGTTGCTGCCCTTGTATTTTAATAATAATAATTTGTTGTGCACGGGGCAAGTATCATCCTGTGACAATCTAGAAAGTTTATCAATGCCAGAAACAAACTGAAACAACTGAATGTCATTTTTTTCTTTTAAAAAGAACCTAAACAAGACCAGATATTCTGTTTTCACAGATTTGTGTTTTCAGATGAACTTGTTATATTTAAAGAAACTGGTAGAGGCGCATGCAATAGTCTACTGATACATTGGTATTTTGAGTTTTGAGCATTCAGCCAATGACATAGTGTCAAGCTACAGCCTCACTTAAAACACTCCTCTTCCATGTTGCCACTGTCTTTGAGCAACACATGTGAATTAAAAGGTATTTTTCTTCAACATCCTTTTTTTTTTTTAGAGGTTTTTCTATAATTTGATCACAATCGATCCAACCTCAAATAAAATTGTTCGGTACAACCTTCACAGTAATTGTTGATATAAAATCAAATCAAGGAAGTGCAACACTGTGAACCCTGATGGTTCCACTGTTGAATTTGTCCAATGCATTAGGTCCCTTAATGGATATATGTTTCAGATGGACGCAGAGCCCTTATGTTGGCTGAACAGCTTTTGCCAGGCTCGCTTGCCTCCTCTATAACCGAATAAGTGTGATTTATGAACTAGCTAATTGCCTTTGTCCTGATCGCTTCCATGACCAGGCAAATGGCCTTGTGGGAAAGGTCATTTCCTGTCCTATTTCTGTATTATCCATCAGGGAGACTTAGCCACAGCAGCGAGAAAATACTTTTGACGATACTATTACAGTATTATTGTTTGCTTTATTTGTCAAATTATTGCAGCGGATCCCCTGAGAGATAGCAGAGAATGTGCAAACAGCTGGGAATGTATAACCGAGTTTTTAAGAGCCAGCAGATGGTTATCCGGGCACTCAAAGCTGTCATGCTACATTTGCGCGACAAAGCTCATCCGCTAGGTCAAAATGAGAAGAGAAATCGAAGATTAGCCGAGGAAACATTCAGTCCCACAGCCTGTCTGGTCCTAAAGTTGTGGGAACTTAAGGAGCAGAGACTCCTGCTGAACCTTTTTTGAGTTTTCGTTTATTCAACCGCTGTTAACAAAAACTCAACCAACTCATCATATGACGTTGATGCAGTGGGGACATATTATCTTTCACTCTCCACTTTTGACCCACTGCTAAATAGACAGCAGGACTCAAGATCAGTGTGAACTCAGTGTAACTGAATCTAGGTAGCATGTCTTTGTCAGTAGTGGAAGTCTAGGTGGCAAATTTTCTTCTTAAAGCTGAGATTCTCTTGGTTTCATCAGGTGTAGACACAAGTGACGGGAAATATCGGATTAGACGAGGAAGCCGAGGTAGTTAAAACACAAACAAGCAGATATTGGGTTTATTTCGAGTCTGTGTTTTTACACAGGAGGTTTATATTTCAAAAAGAGGTTTTGGCTTCTACACAAAGACGCCAGAGTCACAAAATGTGTTCTATTCTGGGGCTTGTTGACACGGGAGATAAGCAGGGAGGAGGCAGATTTGACAAAGTAAAGCTGTGATCAAACATCATTGGATGCATGTAAAGACAGTTTCTGGAGTAGAAGCCAGCAGATCATGAGTTTGCAGTGACGGTATCTGAACTCGGTATTTCAATCTAATGTCATTATTAGGGTATGTGCAGACTCGCAGTAATATGCCACTCTGTTTTTAACAAACATTTTATGGTGTGTACTTTATAGCTATTATTATTATAGTATAGAATATCTGAAAATAGTGAAGGTGCCCAGGAGAATGTTCCCTTTTCTTCATATTTAATCTGCTTTTCAAATCTTCATGTTTTTGTCTTGTAAATACTTCAGTAAACTTGAAAAAGCCTTACTTATGAGTATTCACATGTCTCATATATCAACCAACATTAGTCCCATGTTTCACCCCTTTAGAACTACATTTTATTGTTTTTGTTCATTATTTGTGATAAGAAAAAACACATGAGATTTCCACACAGCAGGAGAATATAAACTGGGGAGTTTAGAAATCCTCGCTCACCGCAGTGCATGTCTCCTACTCGGCTGCTGACAGCACTGTCAACCCGAACGCTCAGTCACAGTGGACGGCAGTGGAGGGGGTTGTACCGGCGTCTGCTTCAAAAGAAGTTAATGCAGCTTCATTGGTAGTCGGCACTGGAGCTGAAAGCATCGGAGCATCAAACAGACATGAGTCACGCTGCCCTGCCTCGCGCTGTCTGACGTCGTGCTGTCCCCCATTTCCATAACTCTTCTCTGCTTCCATCACCATTATTTTTGTGGTTACTTTAGAACAAGACTCAGCATAAGGTTACAGCTTGCCAGGCTGTTGCTCATGCATTACTTTGTGTACAGTGACACAGCAAAAGGGAAAAAATGCAGTTATTAAACTGATAAAATGTGACACTTGCTTTGTTTTTTTTGGGTCAGCTTTACTTATAATGAACATTATATTGTCAATGTTGTCTCAAATTTAGTTTAATTCTGGTTTTAGACATGTTCATTTTGCTTTTTCTCCCCTAACAAAAAAAAATCCCTGCCATGTAGATATTTAAAAGCATCTTCAAAGTTTTGGTTTAGGACTTAACTGTAGCATATTGACGTATTTGAAAACTTGGCTAACATTAACCTTCCCCCTACAGGTCAGTCAGACTTTCTCATTTAGAAACATTTTCCCCAACAAAACCATCATCAGCCTTCTTCACGGTCCTCTCTATGGGCTTGTGCCATTTGACTTAGTCCTCAGAATTTGATGCATTACTATTCTTCCCACAGTGGCGTACTTTGCTCGTGAAGTTTGCACCAGGGGTCACATTAAAAAGATGATTCACTTTACCCTTTGTCACAGTGTTTCTCTCTTTAAATGAGTCACAGCTTAGCTTTAGCATGCATCAGTGGGAATACAGGGCATTTGAATAAATCAAATAAATCATTGTGTTCCTAAGTGGGTGTTTACTTGACTGAGAGCAACCGTTGTGACCCTAACTGCTCCCAGCCTCCCTGAAGTAAAGCTAAGATGCTGTTTCACACTTTTCACCCTCCATGGCTATCTGCTTTATTTATACCTTAAATATCAGTGCAGCAGCTTTTCCCTGACTTTTCCTGGTCATTACAGTGAAAAGTTTCTCTTGCCTCACTGCATAATTCCTTCTGGCACGCTAAAACCCTCCTTGCCACAAACACATCCCCTCCCATTTTCCAGTGACAAAACAACAAGAGACTCCAGACAATGAGTGATGACATTTTATGCCACAGGGTCCATTAGCACTCTCATGTGTGACTAAATTATTTTTTTTGCACTCACAGCTCCAATTGTAGGCATGTGTGTATTCTGTGTAGGCAAACGGGGACAAAACAATCTCTGTGGAACATTAAGAGCGTAATTGTGGTCATGTTTTTTGTGTTAAATTGTTTGAAAGAACTGTTATGTCTTGGATTTTTCTGTCGGTTTTTCAAGCCATAACAGTGTTGCCAAGTACGGTGAAAGAAACATTAGTCATTCATTCTATTCTAAGTTAAAAACTAAAGGGCAAAGACCAGTTTACTCATCATGATGATGAGGATGGTGATTATCTCAGCTTGAGCCTGAGACTTCAGAGTCAGCCAAATGATCCTTCAGGTAAACCAAAAGTGATTCTAATCTTTACTTACGTCTTTCCTTGTGTTAGCCATTTCTAACGTTGCTGAAGGCCAGAGCCTGCCTGAAGCACTGTCAGTTTGTATGAAGTGATGTGTTTATAGCTTTTTTTCAATGAGACTCAAAAGCAGAACAAAATGAGAATAGTAAGACGCAAGATCAATACCAGATCTTGGCCCATAACTTTGACAAGTACCATACATGATTACTGTACAATGTTGCCACAGCCAATAGAACAGATTTCTGGACCTAGAAAAATATGTTTTGAGTTTTAAAAATAAAGTTTTCCTTTCACTAAAATCATGGTTTATAACATTTAGACAGCTGTCTAAACCCTACAGACCATGATCCACAAGTAATAGCAGGTACAGCTGAAAATTGCAGCGACATAAATGTCTGTAGATGAGAGCTATGACAAGTAAAACCACAACAAAATCCACACTCGGGAAATAACACACACATAAGCGTCAACTTTTAAGCAGGACTTTGGATTGGCTCTCATAAAACTGTCTGGAAGTAGGAGCTGTAACTACTGAAAGATGAGTAGTATCACTTGTATACTAATCAGGAGCTCTATCAATTCACCATATGTGTCCCTCTTAGCGACTTAAGATCGTGATCAACGTCAGACGTCACAGTGAGGAGTTCGGCTTCCTCCACTGGAATTTAAAACTTATGGAGAATGACAAGTCGCCATCTGGTAATTTTTCTCTTCAGACCTGTACAGTAACAGCATCCCAAAATAGCATCAAAGACAAAGATTCGTCTTTTGAAAATCTTCCGTTGCATCTCGAGCACTGAGATCTCCCTTGTATTGTCACTCGAGGGGTCTGATTTGGCTTCGAATTCAGTCGTTCTTCTCATGTCAGATAGAAGAAGAGAGACGAGGCTGCGTGCACAAGACAAACAATACAAACAACTCACGAGCACTTTACTCAGCTATTAATTGACACTCTGGGGAATTTTGACTTCTTATCTTCTCTACTTCAATTCAGTGCGTATTCTAGTATGTGCTAAGATGTTCTGAAGGGCACCAACAAGGTGTGGTCCTGCTTTTTAACACAGAGTATAAACATGGTTTGCAAAGAAATCTGTTAGGTAGTGTCACTGACTGCAAGTCAGGGAAAATGTATGTTTTGAAATGAGCCTGCGGGCCTAACGATGCAATTTTAATGCGACACTGGCTGCAGAGCAAAGTCGTTCATTAAACCTTGAACATAGCTATTTTTATCAGTAATAATATTTTTTTTTAACTGTAGCCTGTTACCCATTTAAGATATTAATAGGTTATTATAAATATCAAACTTGTCTCTTCCTGAGTTAATGATCCATCAGAAGGTAATAACTGATATAAGGACTTATTACTACAGCTTTAGATGAAATATGCACGTAATATAAATTCTATATATACCATCCTGATGGCCTCAAGTTATTAAAGTCATTCCAACACTTAAAGTATAGCCTTAAAAAACACCATTTGAATAAAAAAAAAGCTGCAGGAGAGTAAAACATTCATTATAAGCATAAGTAAGTGAAGACAGCTGAGGCAGAAAAGGACTGAAATGCAGAATGAAGGAAAAAGGGAGAAAGGCCTGGTGCTTTGAGTCACACTGTGTGTCTGGATAATGACTGAATATTGGTAGCTCAGTACTACTAGATTCCTGCTAAGCTTTACACAATCTTGTCTGAAAACAGATCATTGTCCTTGTTCGACTTCTCGCAACTTTGGGGAGCTTTCTGGGCTTTATGACAAGCACTTGATCCAAGAAAGAAATTTCTGTTTTTGAATTAACACTGACCCATTTGTGTTGCTGCTTTCTTTTTCAATATCTAGTTTCTTTCTCTTCTGCATCTCCGGTCAGATTTTAAACATTAGTAAGCCAAGATACTAAATATGTCATGTAGCATGCAAGCTGCAGGAAACCGCCTCTATGCAAAGTCACAAGTTGGACTCTGGCAATCAAAAGCAAAAAGCTTGTGCAGAATACATCTTGCTGCTTTTAAAGGCTTGTCAGAGATGGCAGCTGCTCATCATAAATCTCTTGTGTCCTCTGTTTCAGTTTGTTCCCTCACAAGGATAAAATATAGGTGGTCTGCGGCAAATTATAGTGCACTTGAGATTTCAGAACAAGCGGCAAAAACGACAGGAAAATTGAAAAAGTAGATGGCAGCTAAGCACTGGAATGAAAAGAAAGGCATAATTAAGCGAAGCTTACGTTTAAAAAGACAGCTGGTTGAGAACAAGAGGTGGTGTAAAATGAAGTAAAGCCAAAAGATGATGATATACAAAAGAGGCACTAAAGAACAGTCAGTCCCCTCTGCAACCAAATCCCATTTTAATTAGAGGGAATGACTTGCACCTCTTGGAGGAGAACCCACGTTTGCATTTATGGTGTCAGTCACAGGACTTAGAGCTTCACTAAGCATCAGTTCAACTCTGTACTGTAAAGCCAAATTGCGCCAGTGCGACATCAAAGAGAGACACGTCAGCAGTTGGTTAAATGCTATGTTCAGTTTTTAAGTCATTCCCCTGATGTGAAGAGCCTGGACAAACAACGAGGTCAGTTATTGAAGCTGCATGTGTTTTCGATATGACAATATCGAGTGCCATTGTTGAAGTTCATGGAAGACGGCGAGCCTTTCATTAGCCTCTCCAACAGACTGCAAATAGCTCCGCCAACTATTTAAGGGAAGGGTGAGCGTTCTTGAAGTCATTAGCATAAGAGCTCCTGTGCCAATTTTAACGTGTGCCATGCTGTAAAAACAATACAGCATTTGCACACGTAGCCAAAGTATCCTTTGTACCGCAGCCTAATTGTTGCTATCTTAATCTGACCATATAATACAAGCATTATAGTGGCTTGTCTTTCAAAGTAGAAGCCAAATGGTGAGAGCCTCGAAATCCTGGGGCCTCGAGGGCGGCAATAGAGTACAGAGAGAACAAGAGGAACCTGCACTTTGATTTTTTTTTTTTGCCTGCTACCGTGAGCATCTCGTTGACTTATTAGTCCAACGTTAAGCATTGCTCTCGGAGGACATTGCCTATGCATGTGTAGGCTAACATGACCTTATCAACTGCTGTGTTGTCTCGTTAAATCACAGACACTTGTTCACTCACTACATTGCAAAAAGGGCACGGGCCTATGACGGTAGAAAGCGGATTAGACTGCAAACCAAAGATTCTTAGTGAGTTTAATGGAATAGAGATGAGTGGATGGGAGATTTAAATAAATTAACCTTCAGTGAATTCCCCGAGGCTCGGAGGAATGACAGAGGGGGTCTGTGGAGGGCTTTTTTTTTCTTCTTGTCACTGGTGTTATGAATAGTCATGACTTGATTGTGGTGCGCTTGTCTTCTTCATGTGAACTTGAGCTCGTGGTTGAAGCAGAGCAGAAGTGAACGCTAAAAATATTGACGAGTTCCCAGGAGCGGAAAACAAAAATGTATCGCCCTCCCTTCACGTTGACAACTCTTTCCATTGTGTGTCCTGCCCTTTATGTGTCACAGCATGTTCCAGCTTCATATGTCAAAGGTACCGGAAGATTTCACTGTATACAACATAACGTACATGAATTATTCCAATGCTATCATCGTTTTAAAATGCCATCTCAACATCAGGGGATAGTTTAACCTTTACAATGCTCCCAACTGTAAGAACATAATTCTTTCTACATACTTATCATGATATTAACCCTGATTGGTGCCCCTGACATTTACTTAAAGACGCAAATGATGCATATTGGAGATATTCTCACTTCTTTACTGATGAGAATGTGATAATACGCTGCAATGGTAGAATAATGTCAGTGTTTAGTACACTTTTTAGCTGCTGTTTTGTTTTTTGAAATACAATTTATATCTGAGCTAAGTGGGTTTATTTCTGATTTTTCTTCTTATTGCCATTTAATTGCCTCCCAGAACTTGCTCGACAGCCTTGTTAACGTCTAATTTGGGAAATGTCAGGTCAACATTTGCCATATTTTTCAAGTAATGTGTCACAAATTTTGATCAGTTCGAGAGTGGGAATCCTTGTGCTAATTATTGTTCATGGCAGTGCTGCTGGCGATGAATATTCATTTCCATTTACACAACCAACACCCACCACCAGGCAGTGTTGCAGTCCATAGATTAGGGGATCAGCTGAGGTGTGTGTGTGTGTATATAGTATATCCGCTATAAAGTGAGGAATTTGTCTCTTTTGCATATGTGTCGAGGCGACTGTGATGTCCTCGTCACAGTTTTGTTTTACCACCATGCTTACAGTTTACTCAGCAGGTCCTCGGTCTCTCTGCACTTGGCTGGGCTCCATGGAAACCATTTAAGCTAACAGCATCGTGTACCAGCTCCTATGAGCAGAGGTCACCATGTGTAACAGTGTCACAGTGGCCACCATATTCCTCCAAAATCTAAAGGGGACGCACAAGATATCAGCAGCTGATATGTTATTGCTGCATGAGAAAGATATTTAAATGATTTTTGTAGTTCAAATAATAGAAATTCAGCCTGTAACTTTGTCTGATTGGCAGAAAAAGGCTGCAGCTGAAGAACAGACAGCAGAGCAAGTCACAGTGGGGAAAATGACACAGATTTTAGGCCACTTTTCCTCTCAGTTGATGACTAGTGCAACAGTACAGTAAAGGAGTCACTACAAGTAGTCGTTTTAACATGTTAAACAAGCATATTGCCTTTATCACTGGATTTTCTATGATTAATATCATCATTAAATGACTTAAAACTTAATTTAGTGCATCTTTGTAATTTCTGTAAGACTTCCTGCCTTCACGTGGTGAGAGACAGTGAAGCTTTTTTAAACTAGGCTGCCGTCTTTTTTTAATTGTCTGTAGTTCAAATGAAAGTAGCGAATTTTGTTGTACACGTCTGAAGTCTGTCACTTCTGAACACGAACGTGACCAGATGGTGTATGAACACCCACAGAGTACTCACAGCAATTAACTCCTTTTGAATACTACACAGAGGACCGAAGGAAATAGATTTGTATCTCAGGTGTTAAAATTAAAAGTTGTCGTCACAATCTTCATCAAATTTCCATTAAGAACAGAATTGGAGAACTTATTAGTGAATCTCCCACACCTGCCTTTATCTTTGATTGCAATAAAAACCCACATGCTGAACTCTCAGCCCTCCTTGGCTTATTGTTAACATGTTTAATTTGAAATTTAGTCCACAACTTTTTAAGTTTAGCCTTTTCTTCCTCAAATGCAAGAGTCAGAAACAAAGTAGGAAGGCTTGAAACTTAAATCCTCTTTAAATTGAAGTGAGCGAAGCCTTTTCAATAGTTCAGCTGTGCATAAAATGGCCCTGTGTGTCCACCACTTGTACGAACTGCCTGTTGTCTCAACTCCTCTTTGTCTTTGCTATAAATACACAGGAAGTGAAAAGCTTGGCCATTAGCCTTATGAGAATACCGCAGGTGCTTGGCATTCTTTGCCATCCATTGCTAAGCCACATCAGTCAGACACCTTGTTTATACATCTGCTAAGAGCACTCAGAAGTTGACAGTGGGCTACCTTTTTTAGGAAGTGCAGAGCATGTGCCCGTAGTCCTGAGCCAGAGCAGGTTCAGTTGTTCAGATGGACACTTCAGGCTATGAATAGAGTTATATCTCATTTAATTGTGGTGACCCATCCGTGTAGAAACATTTTTAGCGAGACCTAATGGAGGTCTTGTGACTGTGTTTCATCATTAACCTTCCAGGTGACTAAAGGCTAATTCGGGATCCTGTTTATAGTCTTGCCAGCTGCCACCCAACAGGACCCAGAGTTATGGCCTGTGACAGTCACTTCAGTGTGACCCAAGCAGCCAGCTCTGCAGTAATTGCAATGTACTTTGACTTTCAGTGTTATCGGAATGTGCCTCTTGACCAGCCTTTCAAATGTATCGGTGATATGTCTTCATCATCTGTTATTAAGAAATTTTGAAGCCTTTTCCAACCCAACTACATTTCATCCACTCGTTTGCATCTCCATTGTGACCTAAATTTTACAAAATGGGCTCTAACTGGGCAGATGGTAATCAAAATTGGTGCTAATTTGTTGATCAATACAAAATTAATCAGAAACTAATTTAGATAATTGAGTCATTTCAAATCACTTTATCAAGCAGCAATGTCAACATTGCTTTTTCCATCCCTGAAATATGACACTTTGCTGTTTTTCTCCATTTTATTCAATATCTGTTGGTTTTCAGACTCTTGTTTGAACAAAACAGGCAATTTTAAGTGACTGTGGACTTTGTGAAATTGCGTGGCCCATTAGCCGAACTGCACTGTATGTACTGACAGTTTGGGCAGAAAGAAGACTGTACACCAATTACTGATTGTTTGGCTGCCCAGTGTTACCATTCAGATGAAACTCATCGTCTGTTCCCAGTAGACAGGAAGTCTACACCTCCATTGTTGGTCAGCTAATCAGTGATGTCTTTTTTTTGTTGGCCTAAAGTTACAGAGAAATGAGTTTTACTTCATAGGAGAACAGTAAAAGTATAAAAACTTGGAATAAATGACTTTATGTTTGTGACAAAAGAATGGCACTGGGGTTTTTTTTTCGCTCCCAGTTCTTTGTTCTGAGCTAAAACTGTCAGGTAGATCTAATTGTTATCTAAATACTTCATAAAACTTGTGCTTCA
>JAQNCA010000032.1:17912074-17923121 GCA_029783725.1 Acanthurus tractus | reverse complement strand
GTTAAATTTTTGTCTCTCTTTAATGCTTTTTAATTCTTTTCCTCACCCTCTCTGAAGCCTTTCTGCCCACGGCCTCCACCTTTCTCCCCCCACACGCCTGGTGTTTTTCCCCCCCCCCCCCGGGGGACTGATACTTGCTAACATCACTCCTCCCTCTGGCCAGATGTTGAAACTTAAACATGCCATTCATCAACCTACAGACAAAGGAACAGCGGCAGAAGCTTCAGACAGGAGCGATGACCCGGCAAAGACATTCTTAATTTATAGGTTTACACCCACATTGACACCCACACACTCACCTTCACACACACACACACACACACACACACACACACGGGAAGAGACTACAGTCCTAAACGATGTTCCCACACCTTGTTTTTAAAATGAACATGTTCTTCTGCTGTGGGCTGTAACTGTCCGATTACTGGCTCCGAACACTGACAGCTGTTACGAAGCTCAAACCCAGACAGCCAACTTCTGATGTGATAAAGTAACGATGTACAGCCAAAAGCTATTTCATTCATTCTTACACAGCTTTTCCTTCACTTTTTCCCCTCAGAGCTCTTCTAATGTAGTAACACTATCACTCAAGAGCCAGATAAGGTTCCTCAATTCACATAAAATATACAAGATGCAGTCAGGCATGAAGCCTCGCATCAGTTTTTTAAATCACACTTTTTAGCGCAACAAATGTCGTCCTGATTCATCCTCTATCTGCTGCACTTGGTAACATTATGCCACATGTAGAGGTCCTGTTCTCCTGGAGTCTGTTTACGACATAGTTGTGAAATTTTTGGACAACCTGCGGCTATGAGGGAAAGTAACATCCCGCCTTGATTTTGAGCCGGAATAACAGCTGAATCTGAGCGGGATTTCCATGTCAGATCATCAGTTTCACTCTTTCCATCTTTCCCTGGTTTTTACACTTGGCTGATTTTTATGGGAACTCTCATTTCGCTGGCAGAAGCGTCGCCTCCTCGACCGTAAACTGTAGCTGTGTCGTGTTGACAGAGTTAAAATTGGCATAGTAATGACTTTATTTCACCCTCTTTGATGGTCATCTTAAAAGCAGTGTGACAGATGGATACTGAGTCGAGATCGACTTCAGAGATGCGTGGCGGTCAGCATGTGAGCTCAGACAGAGATTCAGTTTAGTCTGAAGTAACACAGTTCCCCCTCCTAAATCTAAAGCATCACACATACACACAAGTTTTATGTATTTTAAGGCCTCGTTTCTCAACCTGGGCTGTCAGATTGTAAACAGGACCTTTTGCCAACTCCGAGATTGTTTGTCCCTTTTATAGACATGTTTCTTAAGTTTCTCCATGCGTACAGAAAACCTTGAACAGAAAAACGATAGAAAATATTGTAGCTTACAGAAAGGCAGAAAAAGATATTGTGTTTTCCTTATAGAGACAGAAAGGGTGAGTTTGTACCTGATGATCGGCACCTGCAATAGATCACCTTGAATTTTTTGATTGATTAAATATTGGAGAAAACATAATCATTTTTGTCTAATTGTCCTCTGACAAGCCTGATTTCTTTACTATTTTATTTGTTGTCATCTTCCTCTGTATTATTTATTGTCTTTGTATTTGTCTTCTTTGTCTCTGTTAATCTTTTTCTCTCGTGACAGATTTGAATGGGAGGAAAGCAAGGACAAGGAGTTGCTACAGAAATGTACTCTTTCTTGTCCTTTCTTTTCTTTTACTCAAGAATCAAGTTCATCGACTCATTGTGTCGGCTTGACTTTGGATTCAGATGCAATTCCTTTTTACGTGAGAGAAAAATCTCACCAGAAAGTCTATTTATCAGCCGTTCTGGAGCTTTTGATCACAGCTCATAATCTTCAGCAGCAAATATTCTGCCCTGGTTGTCATTAAATTATGGATTTATATTTCCATATTTAAAGCCACCGTCCTTAGAGTCAATGAAATAAAGTGTTTATGAGGGCTGCAGCGATGTGTGTCTGAATGAAACCCCACAGGGTTTGGACATGAAAAGCACAGTAGCGCCGGAAACTCATGTTGCCTTCTGTTATTTCATGTTTCACACCGGTTTCCCCTTTGAACACAAGCCATCACTTCATTTACTGTAACGAGCCTCTTTGTGTTTTGCGTTTTTTTTTTTTTCAGGACTCAACGCTCTGCCCTTCGATCCAGCAACCAACAACGACCCTCTCCAGTTCAGCAGCTCCAGTGGACCTCTGGTAGCCGAGTGTCCTCCTCTGGAAAACACCGCTGAGAATAGCAAGAAGAGGAAGAGATCCAACCTACCTTCAGGTATTGACAACAGCTACTTCACATGTATTGCACCTCTGCTGCTGCTGGATTACTCTGTGGCCTCAAATCCCTTTGAATTGAATTCTTAATGCAGGTTCAGGTAACATAAGTATAGAGAATGCTTTGATACCGCTGCTCGATTTTTTTTTTTATTTTTTTTTTACCTTGAGATTCCTCTTCCCCTCTCCCCTCATATATCAAATAGCTCGGATGGGAATTGTTGCATAATCCTATCATTTCCTGGTAGCTCACCTGGCAGAGCATGCACCATGTGTTAAAGCTAACTCCCTACCACAGTGGGTTGAATTTCAGCCCTGGTCCATCGCTGCATGTCATCCCCTCTCTCTTCTGCCGTCACTGTCTAATTTAGTCATTTTTTCTGCTTTATTATTTATCCAAAGGTAATAATGCTATCATGCGGTGGCAGAATGCAGAAAGAGAAAGTACCTTGGTTACCAGTCTTTGTTGTTTTTTCGATTAGCTTGCCATATCCTGAGGCTCTTGTTGTCTGGCCTGTTTCGGAGGTCAGGCAGCTGCAGCGGCAAACTGCTCCGCTGAGATTGTGTGCCTGTCTGTTACCGTGCCAACACCACCTGCCAATCAAAAACCGCATAACCACTTTCAGCTCTCTCCCACATACACACTGACCTGTCATACAGGGAGGGTGGCGTGAGAGGCGTGTTTGCATACATGCGTGTTGTGTGTTGCAGACTGTGCCATAATTAAACAGCAATTTGAGTCGGCGGCTGTTTTCTTGGTAATGAGTCAAATTAGAGAAGGACTTTCTAATTAAAGAATTAAAGAAGTACTGGCTAATGAATTGCTTTGTTAGTAATAGAAAGGAGAGGGCCCTTAAGACAGAGAGGTAGTTCTGTGTTCTCTGCTTGCTTGGCAAAGCTAATTGGACTGGATTAATACTCCACATTAACGCCGCCCCAATCAGCAATCCATCTTTTCCTCATATCTTCACATGGACGAGTTCACGTCTTGATAAAGTTTAATTTCGATTGAATGCACTGACCATGTCAAACTCTAATTGGATAATGCATCATGAATAATTGTCAAACAAATAACCGTCCGTCCAAATGGAGGATTTATTTAAATGTTGTAATTTACACATTGCATGACATAAAGACTGCGTTCATGCAAATGATACAGATTTACACTTTCAAGATGAGGATTAAATCAAGAAGAAATAGTCGTTTTTAATTGACGGGACACTTAGATTTACTATTGCATGTTCAGTTTCTTCAGTCGTTGCATCAAACCTGCAGAAAGAAATGTTTTCAGTCACTCAGAGCCCAGAAAAATTATGATGAAAGACTCAAATCAGTGAAACTGCTCAGAATCAGTAACTTAGTGAAAACTGTGTTGCAACACCCTGAAACCGGGTTCATGCAAAACATGCAGCTTTTTCAGTGTTAGATTTTAATTTGAATATGAGTGAAAACTTCTCACTTTTCAGATTTCCCATCAGAGCTCCTCCTACAGTCACAAATCATAAGTGTTATTCACAGTAACGCTGTCAAATACAACCACGCAGGCTTTTTCTCCTCCGTTGTTTTACTCACTGGTCTCAAAGAAACACCGTTGTGAATGATGATATTTGTGTTTGTGTGCAAGGATGAAAGATAATCAGGAAGCCTTCAGAAAAAAAAAAAGTAGTCTTTATTACTTGTGTGCAGATTTCACATTTTCTCTAAAAATCATCAGCGTGGTTCGAGAGGCCGCTTCCTGTCTCAACCATCCTGTGCCAGGTTATTTATATCAGACCTGGAGACTTTTCTTCCTCAAATATTAAATAATGCAGGAAGGTGAAACGACTTGCTCCGTGTAATGGTGTTGTCAGATTCTTAATGTCCCTTTAAATTTCATATCTAACCTTAAAAATGTTTGTCCTCATCCAGCTTGCTCTCTAATGCCAAGACCACCTGTTTGGGCCTGTATTTCTTCTGCTCTCCATCATATGTATATCAAATGCTTATCAATATGATAAATATTGGCACAGAAATTGTCCAGTTGTGGTATTAGCTTGATGAAAAAACATCACTGCAGTGTGTAAGTGAATTTGTCGGCTTTTCTTCACATGAATAGATAAAGTTCTGACTGCAATGAATGAACATCAGAAACAAAGGGGGCGATTTGTTTAATTACGCTGTTTAATCTGTTGACTATGAGAGAGCAAATCACACAGCAGGTCAGTCATCATGTTTCTACCATCCCTCAACCTCGACCTTTTTAAGTTGTCGTAGTGGCTCAGTTTTTTGTTGCTGCTCTCTGTTTGAAGGGCTGAGAAATGAGGTTTTGTAAGCGGAGTTATTTCTTACAGTGTAAACGTGTCTGAGTTTTACAAACAGTTTAATATTCAGCATTGGAAACCAATTTATTTGAAGTTCTAGAGGCTCCTCTGTGTTAGTTTCAGCATGAGTAATGTGCAGTGATCTCCACTTTCATCCCGCCGCTCAGCTGTCACACTGATCCCTTTCCTGTCAAAGGTCTTTGTCACGCACATGCACACATGTCAAGAAATTGATTAAAAGCCTGGTAATGCTGTAATACAGCCAGAAAAATTATGCTTCTTTTCTCCTCTAACCAGCTCACAGAAATCATGCTTTTCGTTTACATGATGTCTAAGAAACCTGGTTGCAGCAGGAACTGGACTGCGAGCAGGTCACTTGAGTTCATGTAGAGTTATTACAATTGGCTCATTTGAATCCAGTGCTTGAAAAATCGGCACAGCGATGATCTGAGCAGCTTCTGTCTGGCCTTTGATTGTCTCCAGTCTCGGTCTGGTCCTCCAGCTCTCTGATGCAGCACCGACTCATTAGCACCAGTGCTGATTGAGTCTTGTTAAAAGACCAAATGAGCAGATTTTTCTCATCATAACTGCAGTTTAACGTGGTAATCCATCACGCATGTGTGCAAGAATCCATAGCGATACGTAGATGGTTTTCATAGTGAATTATTGAACTAAAACACGGCTGTTTAATCTGTAAGAACATAAGAAGGCAGCAACAACAAAACGTACTGTATCTGCGACCTTTGAGGGATTCAAGTCACTCTAGACTCAGTGCCACAGGGCTAATAGATTATTTACCACTGATCTTTAAACCAGCACGCCAAGACCGAACAACGAGCAGCCAGATGCATAATTAAGAGGCCCTCAACTTTAATAAAACGTTACAAGAAAGGTTTGGAGTTAAATTGTTGTTCTGCTCACTCTGCCCACAACATGGACATTGTTCATGAGAGTCCACTCACTTCTCACTGGCACTGTCTAGATATTTTTATCTGGTTAAGTAAGAGACGGCTCCAGAGAAGGTGAAGTTCATTGGAAATCATTCCCACTTTGAAGGAAATCTCTACTTTGTCGTGACTCTTTACCGAGGCATGTCAAAAATTCATTGTTCAGCTTCTCTTTCTTGGAGACAGAAAAAAGGAGACGCTGAACAGTTCAACATTTTACCACAAACTCCTTCTTCTACTCCTTTTTCTTCAAAGAAAGCTTTCTTTTTGTAGCTGCTGCCTCTAAAGTTTGAGACGAGGCTTTTGGCCACCATCTTTGCTTTTTGTCTTTTTTTTTTTTAGATTTTTTGTGTTTATACACCCACCGTATGAACGTTTGTGTCTATGTGCGCCTGTCTTTTAACAATCCATAATAACTTGGCTCCGGGCAGCAGACGCACTGTTAGGTTTATCCTTAATCCTTCTTTTTCTCTTTTTTTTCCAGTTTTACAACTCAGCCTGAGATAGCCATTTCCCCTCCAGTCCTGCTGTGTTTAAACTGCAGGTGGTGAAGAGAATGAGATTCTGAAATGCAGCTCTTTTTTTTTTTTTTTTGAAAAACAGGAGTTCCCTGCTTACAATGAATATAAATGTCAGTTTAGTAGCTCCCACACAAGCTGCATTTCATAATCTGGAGTCTGTTATGTTGAAATAATGCTACTGTATAACAGTAATAATCTCTGTTTTCAGAGCTGTTCCAAACAAAGTAAAGTGTGATTTATGGTAGGAAACGGATGCAAAAGCATTGTAAGCTGTCTAACATGGAAACTTTTAATATCAAATTAAATTAAAAGTATAAGAAATAGGCCAACAGGGAAATATAAAACAGATTTGAAAAGAGTTTTTTTAAAAAGGTCTTTATATTCAAAGGTCCCCTGTTGCTATTTTTCACACAGATGGTAAAAAAGAACTCATTTGTTTACATTCAGCGTTACCAAATTGCACCGTGACAATCAGCGAGATCTAATAAATTTGCAAAGTCATTACCTTTCCATATTAAACATTAGCAAAGCCAATTTTTAGCATATTTTATTCCCAACATTGTTTGCATGCATTTTTTTTTCTCCTGCTAGCAGTCTTCTTTCCTGCAGCACATCTTGGCGTGTTACTCCCACCTGTTGATCAGTGGAAAAAAAGTGTGAAACTATTGGCAGGACCGAGTATCCCATCTGTTGTGTTTATTTCATGCACATGCACAAGACAATCAGTGCTCTGAGAAAAAAAAAAAACCAGCTCTGCAGCGCTACAAGAGGTCAAAAACTACACAGTGAGTTTGGATTTTGCAGTTCCTCCGGGCGAGGAGTCCCACAGCTTGTGGATAGCAAAGGTCCTGTTAACTCGGGTAATTATGTGTGGTTTTCTTTTGCTCATTGCACACAGCTCTGTGCCTGTTGCACTCTTTGACTAAAATCTTGCTTCATTTGTAGTTCACTTTGGGTCGGGAAGAGTATAAACATTAGGCCCAAGCAGAACTACTTGAAGGACCATTGCAACCTTTGGGAAATTCGCTCTTGTTATTAAAAACAGATGTGACGTGAGGACATGCATCAGTGTGTTGGAGGCTCTTGGAGTTTGCACCAGTTACAAAACTTTTTCCCCTTTCCTCCGTTTACCATATGGACAGCCTCCCCTGGAAACAGTTGGTCCGTGCAGTAATAACTTCCTATATAACTACGTTTTTTATGAAATACGCTCTGAAGGAGAATGCTTGGCCTTTGGCTGAATGAATTTCAAGTACCCTTGTAACAAGGTTGTTTGACTCAAGAAAAATATTGAGTAGTGATTAAGGAATATTTTCAAACCTGAGGCAATGTATATGGATTAATCCAAAGCGCTTCCAATACCAGGATTAAAGAAATAACCTCGCTGTTATGTTTTCTCTGAGCATGAAAATTAATTGATTAAACTTCATTATAAAGGCCAATTCACAGCTGTAGTTTCAGCAAATAAAAGAATTGTTCTCTCACCAATCCAATCTCTTGTGCATTGACCTTTAGTGGAAGCAAAGAGAGAGAGAGAGAGGGAGAGAGAGAGAGGGGTGTTGAATAAAATGCTATTGATTCTTCAGGAGAAAGGTTAATGTCATTGAGCAGGAGAAAATACAGATACATGTTGTGTAGCTGTGGAGAGTCAGTGTCTCTCAAACTGCAGCAGCAAATACGTATTTGGATACATATTATTACATGCCAGCTCTGTGTGTGTGTGTGTGTCACTGAGGCCTGACAAACATGTCCAGTGCATTTTATTCCGCATTTTCACATTTGTTTCCTGCACGGTGCTTTACATCAGGGACCGTGTGTCAGTTTTATAAGCTGTTTTTTTATTGAGATGAAAAGCTGGCCGTCTAAATCTAAAATTCTTTATATTTTATTCATGTTTGCAGCGTGAGAGTACAAATCAAGTCAATAAATTTTATTTATAAGTAACATTTATTTATTTTACAAGCAACACTTTATATTCTAGGGAGAAATCTATGTGGTCTTATGAATTAAGAACCATCACCAGGTACCAAATTTAAATTCCAACAAAGTGAATGTAATTAAATATTAGAGATAATGTTGTCATTGTCTCCTGTGCACCTGGGTCTGCACAGCCCAGAAATATTACCATACTTATCTGCTGCCTGCTCATTTGTGAACACATCATACTATGAAACACCCAATTTGGCAAAAGCAGAACTGCCTGTGTGTTCACTGTCCTCGGTTGTATCACATCTGTTTTGAATAATATCCAACTCTTTAGTCTTGAGCCTGTTGCCACGACAAGAGAGGCTGCATTCAGACTGACTTCAGTCCTGCATTAACAAAAATGAAAACCTCTCATCTGAAAGCAGCCAATGTCTTGGTGGAGAAGGTTTGCTCCAGCAAAAGACTGCAGGGTCATCCAGTGAAAAAGTTCAATGCAGCTCAACTTTCACTTCAAAGCAACACAAAGTCATCCAGCCAATCAAATACATGCAAGCGCACATTCCTGCTGGATTACTTTGTAATGTGAACACTGAATTTCTGAAGTTTACTTTGGTGTCATTATGGGGGAAAAAAAGAAGTTGGCACCAGCTAAAATCCTGTCAGTGAGTTTGATGAAAATTTGTGCTGTGTGTCGTCATCTATCGAGCCTTTAAATGCATTAATGTGCCACCCAGACAGGGCGTCTTACATTGTATTTTATTGTCTCATAGTTGCCCTAAAAAATGCCTCCACCAATGGTTTGATTGCAGGGCTTTTCTGAGTTGAATCCCTCTCACATGCACGTATCGATACTCCCTTTAGTTTATGACTCCCATGTTTCCGTCCAAATGTTGTTTCCTACTTTTCCCATAAAATTAATTAAAAGGAAACCACAAGCTATAAAATTGTAATTGGCTGTGTCATTGTAGCATGAAAAGGGGAAAAAATGGAAAGTGTCAGTCATTAAAATGTCTCCACTCTTCCCATGTAAATTCAAATTACACATGCTGACTTTACCGCCTAAGGACAGATTTGTCATTCATTAATCATTCATTCATTAAAAAAGGCCTTTCTTCTTCTATTTGCTCATTAGCTAATAAATGTTTACAGGTACGAGCAGTGAGGAGGAGCGCTCCTCACTGACTTCATCTTTTGTTTGAGTTTGTGTTGGAGATCCTGAAACCATTTTTGTCAGTAAAAGGCCTCTTGTGGGAGAGTGTAGTCCACATCCTGTCTCTTTTCTCTGGCATCCTTATGATTAATGGCTTCCAGTCTGACACACATTTTCTGAGTGGGTCACAAAAACCCCCAGAATAAAACAGCACTTTAGCGGACTGAATGTGGTTTTGGTTTCGAGAGAGTTTGGCTGTAACTTTCCTATATTTAATGCATGTATGTTTCCTTTTTTTTGAGTTGTTTTGTTTGGAAAAGTAATCGCATAAAAACATGTAATATGGGCACGTAATTTGACCACCACTGGAAGGCAAAGAGCTGCTGGAAGGTAAATAATGTGTAGCTGCCCAAGATGACAGTCCAGTTAGATTTACTGCTATGTCATTGTCCTAGAGAGGCGTGTGTGTACAGGGTGTCCTGATTGCTGTTGACGCTGGGGGAGATCTACAGCTAGATGCCTGTCTAGTGACGCTGAGGCCATACAGAAGATTTAGATTGATGCTGACGAATGGGAGGCCCAGGATGACAGAGTGAAGTTAAAAATGGACTCGTTAGCTCCCAAACAGGATTGTAAACAGGCACGCTGACGACCATAAAGCTTAATGACTTATTGACGTTCAAGTTATTCACTTTGGAAGAAGCAGCTGCATGCCTCTGCGGCATTGTGTGTCTGCGCAGTTTATACTGTATGCTTTAACACTGGGAGGGAATAGTGATTGAAATGCATGACAAGCTGCAAAGCGCACCCCCCCCCCCCCAAATTCATCTGGGATCCTTCTGCTTCAGTCAGAACATAACAGGGCACTTGTCTCACTGCCGCTCTGGGAGAGAGAGAGAAAATACACAAGTGCATCTACATGAACAGTACGTGCTCGCAGAGGCATATCGAGAATTGTAGTATATACGATTATTTTGCATCTGCTGGTTAATTTGCAGATTTTTATTTGGTCTGCAGTGTGAGAAAAATGACCATACAGCAGATCAACTGTGTTATTTGTCGTGTTGTTGCAGCATTATTCCAATCATATCGCACTGTCTGTGTTATTTTGTTCCAATGTGGAGATTTGGAGGCTTATCTTCAGTCCACTCCACTGATCTTCAGCAAACAGCAAAATGACACTGTGCTTCAGCCTTTGCCCCATTTTTCTTTTTTTTTTTTTTTTTTTGTACCTCCATCACTTTAATTATGCTCTCTCGCTCCTTGTCACTCCAGCACTGTACTTCACACTGGTCAGGGATTTAGTGCTGCTTCACGTCATCTTGCGAAGCCCACAAACATGTGAGATCTAAATAATTCACAGTGCCAGAAGGTGCTCCACTCTGCTCCGCTCTGCTCTGTCTGTAGCCTCATATTAAAGCTAATGGCCTGGCCTCAAGCAAGGCTCAAGCCCTTAAAAGGTTCAAGGAAAAAAACAACCCCCCCCCCTCACAAAAAAAAAGAGAACTTCACCTGGCTGTTAGTTTTCTGCTTGATAAAAACAAATAGGGTCGGGTTTTTTCGTGCATAGTCTCCCCCCCCCACTGCCTCCCCCTACACAGCAGCAGTGCAGGGAAGATAAACAATTAGCCTTGGGATGAGATTTTCTCTTCATCCTTCAGCCTTAAGGATGTGGCTACCCAAGGAAAAACTCAGGCAGAATAAGTTGTCTTCTGTTCATTTCATTAATATTCCCAGATGCATTTTTGGGTTATTATCTCTGCAGCTTTGTTGAACTGATTTCTGATCAGGATTCTTGCCTTTGGGCAGGAGCTTTAGAGATTGGCAGAGTTGCATCAACTGCCCCAAAAAGAAATAATCTTCTATTAGATTTGTTTCTTCTAATTTTTTTTTTACTTAATTGACTAAAGCACTTTTAAGAA
>JAQNCA010000032.1:17890481-17901648 GCA_029783725.1 Acanthurus tractus | reverse complement strand
GTGCTTTCTCTCTCTGCTTTCTGCATCCAGTTGTTGGTAAGACAAATACAGAGAGCTCCCTGGAGATCCAGTTCGCCGGCCTTTTCCAGCAGCATATTTGAAAGTTTTGAGGTTTCATCATGACCTTGGGAATCGCAGTTTCACAAGAAATTCCAAATCCTCTTACTTGGTGTTTCTGAAGCTTTCACCCACACCTTGTTGCCCTCTTTATAGGATGGAGGTGTTCAGTAAGTCTCCAGTAATCAATTTTTACATTTTGATTCAGCTATGAATTGTCTGGTTTAGTGTTTCACCTCTTAAGTGTGTTTTTATTATATTAAACTGATTTCTTTTTAGTTTTTGACTGTTGTTTTAACAAAAAGTGCAATGTAAACATGCCAGTTGGGTTCTGGGAAACTGTATTTCTCTTGTTTTCAAGCAATTAACCAGTTGTGTGGATAAATAAACAGTGAAAAAAAATAATCATTAGCTGCAGACTAACATACAGTAACAGGTGGATTGTGTTGAGGGGAAACTGTAGCCTCTGCCTGTTTCTGAAGACTGTGTCCTGCTGCCAGTAGCTCCTTGTCATTGACTTTCAGTTGTCCGGAGCTTTGGTGTGATTTTTGTAAAAGTTAATGTGTTCTTTAAAGACAAAAGGAATTCAAGTTGCATGTGCAGAACTGTCTTATTTTTTGTTGCGATGGGGTTTTTAAATTTGTTCAAATCCACATGACTAAATCCAATCCTTGAACAAATTCTGTTTTAAATGACTTATTTTGATGTGGGAGAGAAAGATTGAATGCTTTCAAGTTAAAATACATAAAGCTGTCAGTGTTTTCAAGGTTATTCAGTGGACAATGACTTTGTTTTCGGAGGCTAAGCAGTGGGGGAAAAAAAGCAGTCTGTCACATACTTGTTATTGTTTAATGGTTTGCTTCAGGACCTCGCCAGCTGTTGATTAACCATGACTATCAAAGATGTTGTTTTCCTCTTCAAGCCTGGCATAATATAACAAGCTATAAGAACTTGCAGCACTGTTATTCCCTCACCACAATGAAGAATGACAGTCCCACAGCCTTTTTTTTCGAAGGCCCTGGTCTCTTGTTCTGACAGTTTAAACTTCAAAGGAGAGAGAAAACAGATTTAAAGGAGCTCTCCAGCTTGTTTTTCTGCCTCGAGTGTGTCAAGCTGTCCTTTAGGCATCAATAGACATATTCAATTTGTGACTCTTGTACTAAACAAGGGCTCGGCCGTGTAGTGAGTACTTGTTAAACAGAAAGCCTCTACGAGGATACAAACTGGACACAGGCTGCCTGGATACACTGGTGAAGATTATACTGTATTTTCTGATGTTACTTGAAAGGTTTAATGATCTTTTTTTTTAAACCTTAAGTTCATTTTTTTTTTCAATATCACTCTAGGAGACCATCTTAATAGGCGTTGATTCAAAGGATATATTTGAATGGTACGGGAGTCTCTCCTCCCCCCTCATCTCTTTTATATTCTCTGGGGAAAAGTGGAGGACGTGAGGACTGACAGCTCCGAGGGGGAAAAAATTAAACAGGCTCTCAGAACTTCACACTCGGTCAATGTAGTGATTTCTGTCTGGGATTCTTGTGGAGGGGAAGAGCTGAGGGTTTGTCAGTGACAGCACCTTTCTTCTAGGCCTCCCTTCACTGTTATGGAAGACTTTGCCTTCAAGCTGCTGTTTCACGAGTGTAAACAAGAAGTTTTAGGTCAGCAGCTTATTTCTTTTTAATATACTGAAGACTAAACAGCACTTTCGTCTGGGGAAAAATAGGTAAATAACCTTGCCAGAAGGGTAGAAACCACAAATATAAAGCTATTAACATGCGAAATGCCTATAACCTTCCTTTGTATTTAGAGATTATGTAGAAAACCTTTAAATTATGAAAGGGCAATAAAAGACAAAGATTAGAAAAAAGAGGTTGTTAAAAACTGTGAAATGAAGGTCTCAGCAGGTCATGGTGGAGCTCATTGTATGGATTACAGTAATTTTTCAGTTAAAATGCTCAAACAAACCTTATGTTATAATTATGACCTTCTTAATGAAGCTAGTCTGGATAAATGGAGGTTAAAATGCTTAAAAGCCGTGCAGTGAAAGATCAGTCTCATGGCCCTGCTGAAAGTTGTTTTTTAGAGCACTTATCTCTTGCAAAACTAAACCCAGAGAAGGATTTTTAGTCCGTGTTTGACATCGCATGTGGGATCAATTATATTGCACAGCTGTTCACTTTCCCATCTGATTTAAATGGCCCTGTACAATAGTGTGTAGTACAGATGGGTCTGAAGTATTGTTTTCACTCAGAATCTGGAGGCTTTTCGATTATTCTCCTCGTCCAAGTCACCATCTGATCCGTCCCTGGATTGGCAAGCAAAGCTTTCAGAATTTGTTTTGATCCTCTGTCTTTGCTCTCTGTTGCTTTGGCATCGTGCTCCTGTCATTAGAGTCTATTTCAGATATATTATGGATGACTGAGCCAGCTGATAAAGCTCAAAGATGGCTTTTTGCATGTGCTCTTATTATCATAAGCAGTGGTCGTGGTGGTGGTGGTTAGTGGTGGTTGCCTTATGCATTTATTAAACAGTAACATCGAATATAGTGAGGAGGAGAGATATCACAGGAAATTGTCCATCATAACTCCATTCACCATCAAGGGAAACAGTCAGAGGTGCTATTTCACTTTTCCTACCTTACAGTACATGCATTTATTTAAGAGTATCCATCATCTACTGAATAGAAATGATGACAAGATGCATTTTGAAAACCTTGCATTCACCAGGAAAGCCTTAAAAGCCTAATATAAGTTAAATAGGCTGGAGATAAAGGAAGGAAAAATACCATAAATACCATAAATATCACTTCCCATTGGCACTTTTAGCTGCTATGAGTCAAACCATGACCATGATTTGCATTTCCATTACCAGTTGAAACATGCCAGGTTGTGCCAGGTTGTGCCACAGATGAACCATCTCCATGATTATTGCCAAAGCACTTCGACCCCCTCAACTCAAAGCAGGTCATCTTGCTGACCATTGCCAAGCGTGACGACCCGCCTTCTCCCCACAAAACAAGCAAGCTTTTACTGTAAATAAAAAAGTAATGGGACTTTCATGTTAAGGCATCTTTAAGAAATGACGTGTGTTTATTCTCTGTCTTTAAGACGCTCTGCATGTCTCTGCTGCATTGTTGTGTTTTTGTTCAAAAATAAATCATTCGGGCAACTTTCGTACTGCTTGGAATTCACTTTGTATAACTTGAACAGTTGCATCTCTCAGAAAAAGCCTGTTTTGCCGTCTGGTTATTCAGCTACGTCTGAGCATTCTTTAACTTTAGTTTGATTTGTTTGGTGAACAAACGGTGCTGCAGGAGCGCTGAGAGTCATGCAAATTGCTTATGAAAAGTCATGTTCCAACATAATGCATAATGGATGAGAGAGAAGGTTAAATTAATATAATATGTATATGAACACAGCTGTCTTATTGCATTTACCTCCATGTTTATCTAAATTCATCACGATTACATTCCTGCCTCAGCATCAAGGCTCAAAGTCTTGACGGAATAATTTGCATGAAAGTTTTTTTTCAATGTTTTTTTCCTTCTGCTTTCATCCTGCTGTGAAATTTTGCTCTTAGTCTTCCATTCTAATAATTCAGGCATAATAATAACAACAACAATAAGAAGAAAAACATAAGAAAAATATCATAAGTTTGTTAAATTGGTTGTATCAAAGAATTTCTGGACAGCAAACTCTTTCAGTGGATTTTATTGTGTAGTTTTACAATCAAAACACCGTTTTTACTGTATTGAGTTGAAGCTTCTTCATTTATAAAAAGTTTTGCAGTGATGTTACACTCTGCTGGACTATTGTTGATAGTGTTCTTAACCTGATTTACGGGGCAGTTCAATTTCACACCCTTCAGTTTTGACTTATCGGGGGTTTTGTGTACCAGGCTGTTTTCAGAGGGAAAGCTGAAAATAAAGAAGAGAAAATATGAACCAAATGTCTGTAACAGATCTGATTGCTACATTTTGCGGTCTGACCGGTGGCACCATTTAGGAGTAGGTGATCTGTGACTGCTCTCGTGGGTATATGTCACATTGATCCGTGTCAGCCCTGATGATCTGCACCAAAAACAGTTTAGCTCTTTTAAGCCACTGGGCCTCAAACGCAGACACGCTCAGAAAAACAATGACAGCACAGGCCACGGCGCCACCGAGCGCCATGTCCCTGCGACACTTTGAAAAAAAAACAAACCTCTCTCCATCGGCTGAGGTTCCTCAGTAAATGGACTTCACATCGGTCATGTTACTCTGTCACTCTCACTTGCATTTTGTAGTTTGCTGGGGAAAAAGACCACACTTTCTGAGACTGTTTCAGCACTTTATTGCAAAACACTGGTATGAGGGCCTCTTCAGCTGTAGAGAACAAATCATTTGCAGGGTCTGTCTTGCAGAAATGTTCACTGCGCCTTCTCAGTAAAGTCCAGGAGAAAAACTGGAGAAGAAGAGACCAAAAAAAATATGCATTAGCATTTCAAATACAATCATATAAATTCTCCTAAAAAAAAACAAAATACTCTGCATGCTATTTGCAAACTAATACAGCATGAAATAACAATTCATACACCCACCTAACTTTAGTGGTAACAAATGCTGTTTCTGTTTTCTGTTCAGCTTCTGGTTTTGTGAGGATTTCTTGCTTTTCTTTTGTTTAAGTGAAAGTAATCTGATTATACTTGAGGTTTTGGACTGTTGGTCAGACAAAACAAGACATTTTGAGACTTCAGCCTTGATCTTTTCCCTGCTGTTTCTTACTGTAGTTCTGTCCTGAGAAATGCAGATGAGGTTCCCTGCGTTGAAGTTAATTACAGACTCATCTTTGTTATCTAACAGAAGTAACTGCATGCCTTTTTTAATCCCTCACTGATAATACAGTTAATGCACACAGGCTTAAACACAGTTCATCAGGCTGAAGCAGCTTGTTTTTTTATATGTATCATAAATTAGTGTCTCAGCTCCTCCAGGATTCAAAGCCAGGTTTCATCTCCTCTTTTTTTGGCAGCTCACTATCAGGTTGCCAATTACCTCTCTCCTCGTTAGATAGTTGTTGGGGTAATTGAGCCGGCTCCTTCACATCTGTACTCTGGTGTGTGCTGAATGGTGAACTCACGATTCAGTTTGTGCTGATGTCACAGTTTGGCCGTCACAAGATGTATTTCTGATTTATAGCTGCCACGGCTGCCGCTCATCTCACCCGTCGTCGACTACAGTGAGATAGATGCTGTGCGTCATTTGCACATTTAGATGAGAAGCCAGTTCTCCTGCTTAGTCATGAGATCTGTTGGACTTGTTTTTTTTAACACTTCAATGTAAATGCAAGATAGACGGTCTAATTAAATGCCAATCTCAAGCACTGAATAAAGCACAGAGGCATGTTTTGCAATGAGGCTTTATACGGGTTTTATGTCGCCTTTCACTGCTTTATTGTGCATGTTTGAATTAATAAACCAGCAAATGACACTAGAGTTTTATTATCTTAAAATCTATAGTAGTTCATTGTGCATGTTTAAATTAATAAGCCAACAAATCAAAAAGAGATTCAGGAGAGATCCACACAAATTTCCCAGCTGTGATTCATTTTTTTTTATTTTTTTTTGTCCCAGGTGGGACAGAAACACATGACAATAATCAGCTTATCTGTTATTGTGCAAACATTCACTGCTGCCAGTGTGGACAGAAGGATGTCAGCAGCCACCTCGGCGCTCTTGTTCATTAAAGTAACTTCCTGTCTCTTCGTGCTCCTCATTCTAACAGATCAGTGGCAGCTGTTTTGTTGGGTCATTAAAATCAATGCTACAGTCGGTCCGCTCCTGCCTTTGTTTAGTCATGTTGTAATTTTCATGCTTGTAGATGTCGGAGGTGTCTTTGTTAAGGAGGCTGTCCGTATTGATCATCACAATAGAGAGTTTCAACAGACAAATCTGTTCTGTGTTCAACCTAAAGAGGGAAATGACGACAAAAGAAACGTTTGGGGAGAGTTTTTTGTTTCACAGCCTATATATATATGTATATATATGGGATTGATCGCACTTCCTTTTGCTCTGCCCCACCTGTCACCAAACATAGTGCCTGTGAATTTGCCATGATATTGTGTTAAAGTTTATGTCGAGACTGCACGCATTTATCTACAAAGTGAGATTGTGTCATGAGCTTTCCTCGGCAGACAGACTTGCCTCAGTTGACCTTAAAATTGTAGCAGAAATAAAAAAAAAGTTCATTACATAATAAGGAAGAGAAAAAGCTTTTATAGTATGAAACGAGCTTCAGAACAGCAAAACAGCTGTTTTCAAGGTCAGCAGTGGTTTTATTTAAATCTCAAGTGAGATGTTTCTGTTTGCCATATTTCAATCAGGGCTGCCCTCTCTGGGTTTCTATGCGCATTCATTAATAAACGTACATAAATTTAACCTTCCCCGTTATTTCTTGAAGCAGTGTGTGACTCTAAAGACCGAACACTGATATTGTTTTGCATTAACATGATAGGTTGGACTGAAGAAAGGCCATTTGTTTTGCAGGAGAACAGGAACAATGTCTTGGTTCTGCAGCCCTTCAAAGTAAAATCTGGTACATTTTGAGTTGAACCTGGTTCTGCTAGGAGATGAAGACCCTGCATGACATTTGAAGTTCGTGAAGTTGAAAATGTGCGAGGCTCAAGTTTGCTTATTGCCACCTCCAACCATCTAATGACTTTCATTTTCCAACCTGAGCTGTACACTCCGCTGCTTTCACTCCGCTCTCACAACACAGCCGTCGTCTTACTGTGCCGTTCAGTTGTTTGCATTTCAGAAATCTTATTTTATTGATTTCTCTACCAAACATTGTTTTACAGAGGTGGAACATCTGAAAAAGAAATACCTCACGTGTTACAGATCCCACAGACAACCTCACATTGTTTTATTCTGAATACTTTGACAGTATTGACGTGACGAGGCTGCGGCTCAGTTTGAGATCTCTCTTCTTTTTCTCTCTTTTGTGCACTTTATCTCCCATCCCTCTCTCTCTCTCTCCCACCATAGATATCACAGTAATCTCTTCTCATCTGTCACCTCTCCCAGCCTGATAAGGACGGAAAGAGTCCACGCTCCTGTCCAGGAATGTTCGCATGTCGGATGTTCCTCCTCGACAACAATGACACAAACAAGTGCCTGCGCTCCATTTGTATAAAAATAGCTGCTGATAAGCCAATAGAAAGTGAGGTTGTTTGCCATAACGGTTCCTCTCAAAAAACCTCCTGCAAGACTTCTTCCTCAGTAAGATAAAAACTGATGTCTGCTGGGCTTCTGTTTCTTTTGAGTTTTATCTCTAATTGTCAGTGAAGGTGATAAATTTATCGATGCAGACAAAGATGGCCGTGTCAGGAGGTTCATGTCTTCGCAGCTCTTGATATTTCCCAGCGTTTGAATCGGTCTTTGTTTCAGAGTTGGGCCTAATTATGTAATATTATTTTGAAAGAGGCTTGTTTGCCATTTTGACATTTAAAACCGAATGCTAAACTTATTTAGAAAAAAAATCAGGAATTTGGCTGAAGAAAGTGATGTGGAATTCAGACAGAACAGCTTTAATATTTTGTTTTATTTTGACAGCTGTATCATTGTGGATGGTTTCTGGAACAAATGTGTAAAATCTCATGTTTAATGTAAATATTAGAGGAGCAACAGTAAATTCACCGGAGAAGCTGCACACACACAACATGGCTAACCGGCATGCTTGACTTGTTGTTTGGTTGCTCTGCTTTGTGGCAATTGACAGTTTGCTGAGATGTGTGTTTGGGTGACTGGTCTGCTGTTATTGATCAGATAAAGATGGACATGTCTTCTCTTAGATCCACTCAAATGTATCTGAAATAAACTGGAATGGATAACTAATCAAATTGCACCAGTGAAGAATTGATCATATTCTGAGGAAGGTTCCAGTTGAGTGAATTAATGACTGGTTTTAGTCATTAAGAGCAAATAAGATTTGGCTCATTCTCACTCAAAGGACTCACTCTTAGTCTCACTGAACTGAAATATGGGTCGGATGCACATTACTCTGTTAGTATTATTTGTTTGAGTGAAACTTAAGTCGTCTCTGCTGTGAACTGGTCTCAGGTTAGTTTTTCCAATCCAATTTCGGAGGCGGTAATTTGATTTGACAACCTCCGCTGCCACCACTTTACCAAAGCCGTGGTCACCTGTAAAGACACAAAGGCAACATAGATTAACTCCCAGTCATCAGATTGCAACAGGTTTATTGGCGGCAGACTGCGGTCTCTGCCAGCAGCTCATTTTTCGGCAGGTCTTGGGGACTCTGTATTATCACATTTTTTAAGGCGGCATAGAATTTGAACAAGGTTTTTTTGTCCCATTCAAATTCTGTGAGCAGGAAAATGCCTGAGGTTGTCTCTCGCTCACTTTCGGAGGGTAATAGAATTACTTTTTTCCATAGCAGCATAAGGCCATCACTATCCCACTTTCAGTAATGACATTACAGTCATCCATTCAACAGGCAGGACATTTTGTCTCACAGTGTTTTGCCTCTGTAACCTATTTATTGCTGTTATATCTAATAAGATGCCCGCCAACTTAAAGGTACCCGGCAGGATTTCTATTGTAAACAAAGTTATTAAGTGCTTCTCGCCATCAGGTGTGGTGTGAATCATGAAACATATGCAAAGCTAATTTTTTTTATCTTGTATGTGACCTGTATCCTTCACAGTCACGTTTATTTGCTGGCTTTATTCTTCATCCCTGCCTTTGCTGGTTGCATTAGTAATATATTAGGAGAAAAATAGTGAGTTTTTGGGAGGTTGAAAATGTAGATTTCTAGATTTTGCAGCTGAACCCAGTCCTGTTAGTCTGAGAGTCCAGTCCGGTGTTTGAGCTGCTTGGTTGCGGAGAGAATGACAGCAACAACTGAGCAGACTGGGTGAACAGTATTGGAGTATTGTTTATCAGAGGACGGCTGTTGGATGAATGCGGGAGATTAAGCAACTTTACTTCATGTTTAGAGCACAAATGGGGGCATTTCTCCTGCTTGTTCACTCATCTGCTCTCACTTTCTCCTCGTCTTCCTCCTCTCTTTACAAAACCGGATGACAGATGAATGGAAAAGGAGTTGAATTGTGGTGCAAAAACTGGGAACAAAAATCAGTGATTAGATTGTGAAAACGGAAGTTTCACGCCTGCAGCTTTTTATTAGTCACACCACACATGATGATTTTGTTCTCGTTGACCACATCAAGTAGATGTCCTCTTATTCTGTTGCCCGGTTGGACGTGACAGGAGAGGCAGATTGGCAGGACCGCAGACAGACAGAGAGAGGGGCAGTAAGGCCACAGTGGCTGATGGGCATGTGATTTTCAGAAGGGCATCAAGGCCAGACAGGCCGCCGGTGAAACTCCTGCCCTGATAACCACCAATCCAGAATATGATGAGGTGTGACATGTGGTCTTACCGAGCAAGAGCCTCATTTGTCAGGATTTGTCTGTCATTGCCAGTTGTCTTCACTCTTAACAAAATTATTTATCAGAATATATACCAAGGTGATTAAAAGAGAACTAGATGGATGTTTTTTACCCACTCTTTTTTTTTTTTTTTTTTTTCCTCACGGGGCTCGGTTGTCTTCGGGCGTCTTCTGTCTTCTTTACATCTTCACTTTGTTGTCGTCTTTTTCTGGTCCTAAATGAGATGTGGTGTAATATAACACTCAGGGCTCTCTTCACTGTGCCATCACTAATCACCAGACCTCTACCAGTTTTATCATAATTAACAGATCAAAGATGCGGAGAGAAGGGCACTCATACATTATTAAACAGACACTCTGTGTGTGTGTGTGTGTGTGTGTGTGTGTGGGTGTGTGTGTGTGTGTGTGTGTCAGCGTGGGGACGTTTGTGTATGTGAGGCACGTACTGTAAGCGATTGAAAAAATAATATAGTGATCTTTACAAGCACATTTCTCTATTTTCAGCAGGCTTTGATATTCCGCGAGAGATAAAGTTGTACAAATTGTCCTCCAAACAAGGTTTTTTTCTTCTCGTGCATATGTCTTATCTTCATGTCGTTAGGTTCTGCTCACATTGTGATGAGGCGTCTTTTTTTTATTCCAAATGAGCCTGAAGGCGCTCTTTTGACCTCACTCCCTACTGAAAACCACACACTGACAAACACACACGCACAGACAAACATACAGACCTGCACTCAGGAGGAGATTAAGGTCAAAGATGGATTCGTTCTCAGAGAGCAATTGTTCACTGGAGGCATTTTCTTTCTACTATGTGCTTTCAGTGCATAAGTACGAACACTTGACGCCTACTTTCTGATGGAAAATGGCAGACATCTCTTTCAATACTGTGCTTCAGACCAGAGACGTAGCAGGCAACAATTATTCAGTATCTGTAATATAGAATAATATAGCTTGATTTTGTTTTCCTTTTGACTGAGGGACGTATGGAAACTCGATCCCGGTCATTTGTCTGCTCACCACGTTGTGTTGAGCCATGTCATTATATTCATGGTAAAGCCTATCATCAGGCCTCTGTGCCTTATTTATTGCTGCAGTGCTTGAGGTTCAATTTTACGCCGTCTCATTTTGCACTTCACCCTTCTTTTCTATCATTTTTGTCTCAGCAGCATCACATCCGTCTGCTAAAAGCGACCTTTTCCTTCCCTTCTCGTCTCCATCCTTCATCTTTTCAGCTTCCTCTTGAATTCCCCCTCTAGGGGCTGTAATAAACCTGTAGTTAGCTGTTAAAACCATGTGCGTTTTAGACTAAATGGCCCCTAGCGTCTCTCTGCCTGCTGTTCGGGCTCACGGCCAATGGGCCTTTAAATGACCTAATTCCCTATCTGCCTCCTGGGGGAGCTTTTAGGGGAGCTAAAAGCCGGTCACAGCCCCAGAGAATGAGTGTCAGGGAGGCTGTGGGCTGGGTGGACCTCCGCTGAATCAAAATTACTATCACTTTAATCGCCATGGGTAATATCCATACAGAGATGCTTCATGATGGCACTGATAAGGTGAATGCAGGGGGTCACTTAGCAGTATTTCTAGAAGTAGCTTTTTTCTGTTTTATCCTAATTTTTAGGATTTTGTTCCTTAATGCGCCTGAATTCACTTTCATGT
>JAQNCA010000032.1:17832571-17876001 GCA_029783725.1 Acanthurus tractus | reverse complement strand
CCTCGTAAAGAAACGAGAAAACTTGTTTATTTTATTGTTTAACAGCAACCATCTAAGACAAAATTTTATCCGACTGCTGCAGTGCATTTTCACAGTTGAGGTGATGTATTTAAGTTTTATTCACATCTAGTGAAGTTTGCTGACTTTTGTCTTGCTCTCGCTGACTCGTGTTACCTCGAAAGTTAGTGGCAGAAGACAAAATGAAACCTGCCCTGATCTTAAATAAAATGATGGATTTATCCAAGTTTGAACATGTCAGAAACATACGGGTTAATTTATAATATAATAATATATACCACATATATAGTTGTCTTGAGACATTGCATGTTACATGTCATAAGTTTAAGGCTTAAATTATTGCTTTTGTTATCAGTTGCTTTGCTGTTTACTTTCTCAGTTAATTGTTTAGTCCAAAAAATGTCACAATATTGTAAAAAAAAAAAAAAAAGCCTGTCACAGTTTCCTCATGACGAGGATTTATTTGCTTTTTCTGTCAAATTACATCGTCCAAAACCTGAAGATGTCGAGTTTATTGTCACAAAAGACAGGAAAAAAACACCTAATAGTCACAGTGATGTTTGAAAAGCTGACATGTTCCTGAAATGTGACTTAAATGTTGATAATGAAAATTGTTGCCGATTAATTTTCTGTCCATCAACTGATTAAGTAAGACACTTATTATTCCAGCTCCTTTCTCAAGTACTGCATTGCTGGAATCATCCATGACCATTTGTGTAATTGACGAAGCTCCCCTTCATGAACCTATCTCTCGTTATCTAATCCATCCCAGGCTGGTCTCTAAATTACCATTCATCTAGTTTACTGGCTGAATTAATTAAATATCAGTAATGGTGTCATAGAATAATTCTGTGTCCAATCATGTTCTCATTATTTGGTATGTGCTATTCTTAATTGCTTTAATTCAGTATTAAGTATCATTTCATTGTACGTTCATAATACCTACACCCACAGCGCCTCAGTATTCAAAGGAGCGTCTCCGCATTTGTTACAGATGAATTGAAATAGTTCTGAATAAATTTACCGGCCCACTATTTTTTTTCAAACTACTTTGCTCCAACGGCCCCGACACACACACGGCCATTGTGTGTACTTATTTCTGACGATGCACTCTTAGTGGGAGAAAAATATTCGGATCATTTTCTCAAATCAAAGACGAGATCTCGTACAAAAAGTACATGATATTACATGGTATGTAGTTTTATGTGAGCACAAGTTGAAAAGTTTTCTTGGTCACATGTATGTAGAGTATCAGGAGTAAGACTTTCCATTTTACAGAATGGCTGTTGTAAATTGTTTAATGATTATATGTGTTATTTTATCATATTATTGACGTAATAACAGCAACACTTTAATGTTGTAGCAGATACAGATGGATCTGAGTTGAACTACTTAAAACTGTCACATATAATTAACTGCAAGACGACAACATATGTTTTGTGTTGAGGCAAATGTCATTCTAGTTATCAATCAGTCTGCATTTTTATGTGATCAGTTGTTTTTGTCCAAAGCATTTCTTTCTCCCTTAAATAAGGTGGATTGGAAATATTAAGGAATATAACATGGAAATACTCAGATGCTAGAGTATTTGAGTAAAATGTACATAGTTATTGTCCGGTACTGTTTATGAGAAAAGCTGTTGAGTAATTTCATTGAGCATGCTGTTGGTGTTACTGTTTCCCTCCTGAACTTCAGTTAGATTAGATGAGGCTTCACCGTCAGATTTCTATTTTAGATTTTAATTTTAAAGCTGCAAAAAGTCCGATTTTTGAAAGCTAACTTCTTTCAGTTATGAAGATCATTTCTGCCCCAAAACCCTGTTGCACTAATAACCAATTAAGTCAAAATAAATACATGACATCAGGCTGTTGGACACTTTAAAATGGAGGCAAGGCTACTTTTTGTAGCTGTAGCTGATTTGTTGTCAAAGGTGTGCTGAGGACAGAGGTTCAGTGAGTTTCATCACTTTTTTGAGGTCTCTGGATTTGTTGTGGTATTAGCTGAAACAACTGTGATGAAGGTCCCTGGATGACCCCCTCACCCACTCATCCCTGTAGCATTACAGATTAGTGGCTGTTGAATGGAACAGCCTGACTGCTTGTTCTCTCTATATTTATAAAAAGTGAAGCCCAGTGCTCAGAGGCAGCCACTGCTTATTAACCTTATCCTACCTTCACAGGATCAGCCACAAATGTCATTTAAGATTGATTTCAGAATCTTTTCAGTCTCCCATAATGCTTCTTTTGGACCAGTGCCTGGTTTTATTTTTACTCTTTTTATATCACATTGGAAAAAAAAAACAGGAACAGGCACCAGATGACCTGGGTCAACCTTAAGCCCGAAACTTTGCCATTACAGTTAATAAACCTTACTCAACTTAGCTACCAGGACAAGAGCAACAAATTAATATGAACAATTTCCCTCTGGAGTGCTGATTGCAGAGACTAAAAACATCCTTCTTTAAAACACAGCACATGTTAAAATTGAACCAGCTGTTACATAATATTTGTGGGTAATAAGCCGGATGCATTTACAGGTTCAAAATTCTGCTGTCATTTCTGTCCCTTCCTAAGTGTGATACATGATGCCATTTGTGGAAATGGCCTAATTGCAGTGCTCCCTCCTGTGGAGAAACTGCAGCCTGTTAGATCCAAATGTGTGAAGTTGTGAGTGGGATTGTGAATCCAGAACTGGTTCCAGTTGAGAACCAGAGCTCCAGTTGAACTGTCTGCCTCTGAGTCTATCAGTGGTTTTATTAGTGCCTGTATGTTCCTCTTACAATTTTGCACTGCAAAACAATGACAGAAACTACACCTAAGTGACATGTATGTTTTTCCTCCACACATGTTTTACACTGGATTCAAACTCGGGGATGAAAAAAGTTACTTTGATGCTGTAAGCCTGTGTAGGTCTACTGAGTTCCACGCAGACAGCCGATCAGGGATCAATGAAGGAATCAATGAAGAATCCAATAAGCAGAAAAAGAACTATTACCTGCAAGTAACTAAAAACCTCACTGTTTTTGTTGGCTTTTATATCTTCAGAGGGAGCTGATTGTCTTTCTCAGAATCGGATGATGCACTGCTTTGTTTTTGAAGCCCAGAGTGGGAAATTTAAACACTTAATCTCGAGAAGCCTTTGGCATTTTGTGTGTTTTTATCTGCGACCGTAGATTCTTCTACATGTCTGTAAGGGAGAGAGTGTTGCAAGGGTTTTTTGTTTGGTTGTAATCTTCAACTTCACTGCTAGATGTCACTGAATCCTTCATACCAGACCTGTACTTTGCGTCACCTCAGGAAAGCTGTTTTTCTGGAGTTTTGTAACAGACAAGACACTAAGACATTTTTATAAAGCTGCAGCTACAAGAGGCAAAAATGACAGAGATTTTATTCTATTCTATCAAAACCTCAAACTGCAGGATTTCAGCTCTCTCACTGGCTGGCAATACAGTCAAATCCACCAGTTTAATGCTCTTTAAAATCTACGCTGTGCTCTGATAAGTATTTAAACAACATGAAATAAATTTTCAATCTGTAAGATAAAAGAAAATCCCTGAGAAAGCTGCATAAATACGTACATTGGATGAGGTGCACCGGTCGTATTTGCATATTCGTCTGTCTACTTGCAGCATACATTGTAATGAGCTGCACTGACGGAGAGAGGAAATAATGGTAGGTTAAAGATGAAACATGTCCTTGAGCTACGTTGTCGAAACTGGAGATGAGAGAAACTCTGGTGGAGCTGAAAATCCTTCGAAATAAGTAAATAATCTCCTTTATTACACACAGCTCGGCTACATGCTTGCTTCAGGTCTCTGGCTCTTAATGGGCAAGGATAAATACATTGTGAGACACACACACACACACACACACACACACACACACACACACACACACACTCACACACACTCACTCACACACACTCCAGAGGGAACATGAGCAGCACTGCAGTGAAATTAAACCAGCCATGTCCTGATGTAACCAGATCATTTCCACCATGTGAGCTGAAATCTAGTTTTCTGTGAATCAATTTTTAGCATATTAACTCATAGGCAAGTTTCCTCATTTACAGCTGGAATAACAGAGCATCAGCTCGACAGAAAATGAAGTATTATTTCCAGAAATATTATTTTCAAGATATTTTTACAATGTTTTCCTCTGTAGGGCATCCTCCCACAGAACTCAGTATATGTACTTTTTTTTTTTCTCAGTCCTTTTCTATGCAAAGTGTTCGGCCTTAAGGTTGGTTATTGAACCAGACTCCCATCTTCTATCCACCCTTCCTTATCTTCCCTCCTGCTATCCATCTTCTTTTCCTCACCCTAACATGCCGAAGGAGCCATCAATCACCAGGCCACCAGGGTCCCTCTTATCACCCGCTTCCTTTCTCACTCTGGTTGGGGGCTGATGGTGAGGTCATCTGTAGACATATAGTTTCCATCCATTTGCCCTTTGAATGAAGTTTGTTTGGCTGTTATTCACTATGTTTTCTTGTAACTATCAATTTTCTGTTTGTCTTTCCTCATTTTTGTCCCTCTGACGGTTTTATCAGCCTAATGTCTTTATTGCATCCTCTCCGGCCCAGGGGATCTATTGGAGTCTTCTGTAATGTGCATATTTCTTTATTCTCCTTCACTAAGTGTCATTCAATTCATCCATTTTCTCTCTCAGAGCAGCTTTGGAGGAAATCATTTGTAAGGAAATGTAGTATCTAATTCCAGTTAATGGTGTACACTGTAGAACTGTAAATATTATTTCTCCCTCACTGGATTTATTGCTCTTGGATATCTGAAAAAAAAGAAGAAAAGTCAGTGAAATTGTAATGAAACTCACATGTTTGCCGCTGTTATTCTCTATTGGAGCGGAAAATCACAATGAACTCAAAGTAAATGTTTCCTTATTCAAATATGTGGCTTGAGCTAAAATACTTCAAATAAGGTTAAAGACGCCAGATTACTGCGCGATTCTGAGGTTTGTACAAGCAGCAAATGTTAAACTCTGAAAAACACACTGAATAACACGTTTAACTATTATAAATACAAGTCAGAACATAATGACATTACATTCACCAGAGTCCGACCAAAGCTAATATAAAAATAATTTAATACACAAACTCATGGATTAACTCTAAAAATAATCACATTGTGCTTCATGCGAGGAAGAAGCAAAGTATCACAAGTAAAAGAGCAACATTAGGAGAGAAACACAGTAATTAGCCTAGTTTGAAAAACTACAAAAAGTCCAAAAGAATAAAAATAAAGAGAGTCAACTGCTCGACAGTTATCCTGTCAGTAATTAAACTGTTATTTAAGATGTCACATTGGAAACACATGAGCTCCAGACGGATAGTGTTGGCTAGTTTGCAGTAAGTTTTTCACTAAAAGAAAACCAAACAAACAGATGGAAGAGGAGAAGCAACAAGGTCATCTAGGCAAAAACTACCACGTTCTTCTTACCTTTCCTTTGAATAAATGATGTTGGCAAAACCTGAGAGAAATGTCCTTATATAATGTAATCCAGTGTCCTGGATAATAAACACACAAGACAGATTTACATCAGTTTACACTGTCAGTCAAGGCTGAAAACGTATATCTTTCTAAAGGGAGAAATTGTGGGTGAGCTGTTGAATTATTTCAGATTCTGTCATTAAGTTGCTTTTATTTCTGTCTGCGTTTCATGATTCTGACTTCATCAGCCGTCTCTCACAGTCAGCAAATAGCACCTTCTGTAAAATATGTTGCCGGTGTGTCGGTTTGATTTTGTTACACCTAGTATATTAATGTGTTTATAATCTCCGGGGAAGGATTTGTTTTAGCGAGTAGTGCTCTCACATGAACGTACGCAGGTGCATAAACATCACACACCCTGCGGCATAATTGTCAACCTCAAATCCTCTGCAGGTGATGCTGAGGCACATTCTGGAGGGCAGCATCATTTCCATTTCAAAAAGCTCCATACCGGTATGCTCATGCACATTGAAGCACATGTGCTGGCGATGGCTGCCAGCGCTGCAGTGGAAATCGATATTGTAAATAAATCTTCTGATTCGTAGGTTTTTAGACACAACTGTATACATTAGCTCCGAGGCCATCGTTCAAACAGCAGGAGACACAGAGAGAGTGGCTCACTAAAAACTTCTTAAAATATGCATGCTGTTTACGAGATGATTTATTCATGAATGGCTGTGTATTCCATTATGTGTAGGCTGCTTGTGTCGCTGGTGTTGACGGAAGAATCACTCAGGGAATGAGCACACAACATGAAATGGGACTAAAAGTGATACTTGAGCAAAGGTTATCTGTTTTTTTTCCCCAGGAAGGATTTACCGTATGATTTCATTCATGTTTCTCTCCTCCTGCTTCCAGATTTTGATCCCAACCTTGGCATGATGGCTGGAATTACCCCTCTGAATCCCATGATGCCTGGCCTCAGTATGGTGCCGGCACCCCTCTCCCAGGAAGTGCCACTTGTTAAGGAGATTATCCACTGCAAGAGCTGCACTCTTTTCCCCCCCAACCCGAGTAAGTCATGAAATCATGCAATTCTAATTAAAGTTTCTGGCATTGATTAAACCTCTTAAAACTCATCTCTGTTCATCAAAAATACATATTCAGATGTTTTTTCTTTTTATTTTGCATGAAAAAAAAAAACTGCATGCCTTAAAATAGCTCCACACCTTTCCCTTAATTTGGTATGCAGACTCATGAATATGCAAATACCCCCAACTCTATCTCCACCCACCCCTCGTCTGCTTCCCTGCAGCTCGAGTATACCTGCTCACCTTTCACTCCGCTCAACAAACACAACAAACCTCTGCTTTTTAAGTTCGCTAGCTACTATCGGCTACACAAAAGCATGTTGTACAGTAGGAATCATTTAGCTTAACATGTTCAAACCAGATACTGATTGCGTAGAAACAGAGGATGGTGGCCTTCAGGTTGATGTATCAGAGGGGTTATATGTTTTATGTGTTGCTCTCTGCCATGATTGAATCCTGAAGGTCACAGATATGAGCTAACATGAGCTTTGTTTGCGATACTACATGAAAAGCCTCGACTACAAGTTGACCTGTTTGTTTCATTTTGCTTCTACTGTGGCCTATAGAATATAAAACCGACATCTTAAGGACATGTTTCCTCTGATAAAAGCTTGATTTTCATTACAGCCTGTTGTAAAATGTCAGAAGTGTTGAAAAATCCTCATTGCAATTAACCCTAGCCCAAGTCGGTGTCTTCAAATTATGCTATTTAATTAAGTTCAGCAGTCCAGAACACTAAAAATTTGTCGGAGAAGAAGAAAACCTGCAAACCCACTTTGAACATTTGATACAGACTTTATTTAAAAGTTGCCTTCCATTTTCTCTTATTTGACTAAAAGCACTAAAAGCTCTACAACTTCTGCTGAAAGATCCGCTTAATTTTCACAGGATTCAACGAAATGTCGTCGTAGCAGGAAATTTGCTTCACCTTTTTAATCTCTGTGAAAACTTGACATCGAAGTTTCGTTACACATCTCAGAATGAAAAATTTGCTAATATCTCGCCCCCTTAATTTAATGCTGTACTCCAATACGGGAGGCATTAATCAGCAATGACAAAGCAGGAGACTAAATCATCTATTTTGTTCTTCCCCCTCCCTCCTGCTCGAACGTTGCCCTGATCAGCGTGAGCCGGATCTACATCAGCACAACAAACTTTTCAGGGCAAGTCGCTTTGTGTCATCTGACTAGAGGTGTGTTGAACAAGCTGTTGTTTATATTTATCCCACCTCCACCTTCCAATTATCCAGAGTTAGAGGAGAAGTAGTGGTGGTGGTGGTGGTGGTGGTGGGGGGGGGTGCCTTGTTTGATCCCGCCTTCACTTTTTCAGATTTCGTGCCGTAGAAAAGTTTCTGCCGGGGGATTTTTATTCAAACAAGTCTTGCATGTCATCTTCAAGGTGAAATAAAACAAAAGCCTCCTCACCGCGGTAGAATTTGGATGTTTACAATCCTTTCACAAAACAAAAACTCACACTGTTGTATTCTCTTGGGCAAATATTGTTCTTTTAACACACCTAACAATGTTTAAAAGTTGTGCTTTTATATCTGTGGTGCATTATGGTTCAGTATAAACTGTCAGTGTCACAAGATATGGCAGAGAGGGAAAAGCTGATTAAAAGTTTAATGTCTTTTCGAGCCCGTCGTCAGCAGAGGGAAATGAACTAGGTGCACATATAAACCCCGAGGCTGTGTTGAAGCATCGGCACGTCAAGAAATTACCAAGCAACTTTAAAGCCTGTCACGATCACTCAGCAACACAAGTGCAACTTTTTTGCGAGCGAGATATGCAAACATGCTTTCAAAAATTTATATCACAGCTTTACTCCATGTCTAAGATTATCTGTGCCCCAAAGTCTGAAGCCGTTTTGATCCTGGCTGATGCGTGGACACAACCTTTAATTGTGGATCTTTCTCATCTTTGCTCTTAACTTTTTTTTTCAAACTTTTTTTCCAGCTCTGTCTCTCTACTCTGCCCCAGTTACTCTTCACTTACCTTTTTGATCCCCATCTCTGCTTAAGATCTTCTCGCCTGTCACCTATCTCAGTGCCACAAAAAAAAAAAAAAGAGTTAATCTCTCAGCCAAGTGTTTTGAATAGGCAGACATCAGACGAAAAGCGCCTGGCCTTGATTCTTCTCATGAAAGTCAAGTCACTCCGTTAGATTCAGCTTTACATCGTACACTTAAGCCAGTAAACCCTTGGAGTTGTGTTGCTGGGGCCCGCGGCTCCTGAGAGCATCTCTGGAGACAGATTGGTTCCAGGCAAGAGACCAGACAAAGAAAACAGTTCAAAGGCTCATGTGGATCAGTGTGTTTGGCCAAGAATGTGGCCTGTCATCAAGTCTGTCTATGATTTATATCAACAGAGGTGTTGCAATACTGTTTTATCTTTCCCAAATCTGATACCTGAACTTTTTGGATCTGCCAGTACCAAGTAAAAATCCACTACTTGTTTGTTAAAATCATAAAATATCACTGTTATCTCTGCAAAAGCTGTCTACTGCTATCTCTTTATGGATATTATGTTATGGTAGTGCTTTAAGCTGCATATAAGTGTTGCTTGGAAGTATCAAGCTTTTGTTTCTAATTGAAAAGTCTGTTTTATTGAATCGATGCATAGATTTGCATATACCTTTATCTAGCCTTTGAGGTTGTATTGAAGGCAGGTATCACTCTACAGGTGCTCACTTTACCTCCTTTTGTTGCAATTTCATAGCTATTTTGACTTTATTGGACCATTATCGCCAGCATGTACTCCACTGGTTTGCAGCCAAATGTTGAGCATTTGGAATTAATGCTGCAATTCACAATTATTTTCTTCTTCTCAAATGATGCGAAGAAGGAGTGTAACATCCAGACAGGTGAACTGATACAGAAATGAAAGCTTCTGCGCAGTCAGTCTACCTGATCGAGGCAGATTGACCCTCAGTCATGGGGTCAAGACTTTCTGAAGGATCTCAGAGTAAAAACTGCTGCATCTTTGCATTTAGAGGAGCTGGGATCAAGCATCTCCTCAGGATGCCTGCTGGGCAGCTCTAAATGGAGATATTCCAGACACGTCCAGCTTGAAGGAGACTCGGGGTCAGACATAGTAAATGCTGTAGGGATTATATATCCCACCTACACTGAAAGTGCCTCAGGATCCCCCTCAAGGAGCTGGAGGACGACGTTTAAGAGAAGGACATTTGGAATATGTCAGGAAACCACTGCGGTCAAGCGGCGGAAAATTGATAGACGGCTGGAGTGCCTTATAGGCTGTTTTCCACCCACAGGAACAAAGCCTATTCAAGCACTTTATTAAAAAGGCACATGTCAACAAATTCTGTCACTAAAGGTGAAATTTCTAGAAGATGAAATGTGTTTTTAAAAGAAAGTGTTGTTGAGAATTTTAGCATCTATTTCACTAAAGCTGCGTCTCCTCGCAGTTGGAAAGAGCCGAGGGAGGAAATGAGAGGAGAATATTGATGATGGAGGCAAATCATTATCACATATTGCATGCTGTCAAAGTACTTTTAGAAAAGAAATAGTGATGTTTAAGAACAAGGCTGTTAAAGGAGAAAAATGCTCCAAAGTCTCTCATGTGTTAGGGGCTGCAGCCGGTGTGTATTTTTTTCCATTAATTGGTTGTTCTGCAAAATGTCCCAAATGCTAACAGCAAAAAAAATCATCCAAAAGAAGTTTCACAAAGTCCGTGCCTTGTTTTTTCTCACCAACAGATACCTGAGGCCTGTCTGCATGTGATGTGGAAAAACATGTTTACATTATCCCATATGAAGCTTTAATATTCTGGTATAATGTATCAGAGTACTAGAGTTGCAGATGGTTTGGAGGGTTTTTAGTATTTGAGGGAAAAAAAAAACAGACGCAAGCACTGATGCATCCAGGCTTTTAGCAAATATCACAGGCAAAGCGCTGTCGACAAGGTTGCATATGCTATCCATCGCATTTAGTCATTGCCTTCTAGCTGCACACACTCAACCTGAGACCCCGTGCATCATCCCCTCTGCCTGACCTGTAACTGAGCAGCAACAACCCTGCAGCCCTCTGCCAGCTCCCATGCTCTTGCCCTCTTCTCCTGTCCCCTCAGTATGCATAACCTCTACCATCAGCGTGCATCCTCATCAAGCTCTTGTCGAGTCCTTCTACCTTTTCTTCTGTCAAACCCTTCATATTCAGCCTTAACCTCCCTTTCACCTTCTCCACCGCCGCTTCTTCTTCCCACTCACTCACCTATCTAAAGCTGAAGCAGTGTGGCGCCTTTTTTTCTCCTCAAAACGGTTTGCAAAGACTTTCTGTTCAACATGTGGAATGTTGGACTCACTTTGCTAATCAAACCTGACGACAAACTTTGTTTTGTCTATCTCTCTGAGTATTTTGAGCTTCGGAAAAAATATCATGTCCAGTGTTATTTATGCACAGTAAAGGCAAAAATATCATAACACTTTTTTTTTCTCTTTTTAAAAGTCTTTTTCACATTATTTTTTAAGACTCTTGGAAGTTACAAAACAATAGAGCCGAACCTTAATCCATTTTTAACCAACACTGTAAGTATCCCATTATATACACTGTCATAGGCGGTGCTTTCCTCAGCCGTCAGTGAAGTTGCTTCTTTAGAGATTGTAGCCTCTGGTTGAGTGGTTGTGTGTTCAGGTGGTTGAGAAGGTTTTTACATGGAGCCATTTAAAGAACCTCCACTTTGAAATCTTTGTATATTAACTGTTTCTGTCGTGAAATTTCTTAAATCTCTTTGGAGCCGGTGTTTGGTTTGTTTGGTTCGTCCATCCAGGCCTACAGTAAAATCATGATGGTGCAACACGACGAATCCATTTGAATGTGCTGACTTCTCCCTGTAATAAATCTTCATGTTGCAGGTTCACGCTCTTTGTTTATTCATGCGTGACATGGATGAACTGAACATGTTTCCTTGTATGTGTAAATGCAGTTTTTCTTCTGAATTACTGTCCTCTGAGGGGGGAAACCTCCTCCCAGTCGCAGCCCCTCAGGCTATATAAAGGTGTTTAGCCAGTCAAATTGATGGATGGAGATGACCTGTGTTAGTACAGCAGGCCAGTGGGTGGCCATGCAGGCAGCCGGCCTGTGAGACGAGGCTTGACTGAGAATTAGCTTCTTTATAATGCTGTACAGCATCTCCCATATTTATCCAAAGAAACATAGTAAAATAAAACATATCAAGCAGTTTATCAGTCAGCCAATGATTCATATTGTCTGCTAATTGTCCCAAGATTCAAAATCAACAAGTGTTCAGAAAAGAAGAAAATCCTGTACATTGTAATCAAGTCCAATCCACCAGGTTCAATCCTGCTGTAGATTTTAATGCAATGCTTGTTGTGTCTTCTATCCTGAACTCTGCATCACTGTCCCAGTTTCTCTGTATTTTAAGAATATCCTCCTCCATCTCACATTACTCAAAGGGACACAAATATCAAGTTAAAATATGAATAAAAAATTACCTTTTAAGATCTCTCCAGCAGCATCAGCATGTTAAAATATCCACAGTGGATCCTTCAAAATCTGCTCACTCCATCGTCTCCCCATCTTACCATGCCTCAGGTTCACCGGCTTTTTATTAGCATAATAAATGCAATCACCAGGACTGTCATGCATTGTATGATATTATGTATTTATTGTAATTCAATCAGGAAACCATGAATAGTCATCTGAATCTTGTGCGTAGTGCATTTGCATAAAATGTCCTAATGTGATGAACAGTTGGGTTCAGCGCAGCAGGTAGCTGAGGAGATGGCAAAAAGATTAAAATTATCTCACTCCTGCAACTGTAAGTAGCGACTATCAAATCACCCGACTGAAGCCAAAACATCTAAAACTTTCTACTGCAAGACAAAGCGTTTTTATTTAATTTACAGCAGGACACACACTGCTGCTCTGCACCTGTTCTCCTCTCTCTGTCCTTACCGCTCTCTCCATTGTCACCGTCGCCACCATCAGCCACTCGCAGACCGAAAAGGTCAGTTAATTTGGAGCTCTTTGTCGCATCTGCCAACAAAGCTTTTTCTTGCTATCGCAAGCTTTTTTTCTCCACCACCTTTTCTTTTCTCTGTCCATCTCGACTCAAAACTGGTTTAATCCGCCAACTTCGGAGGTCAAGCAATGAAACTTCAGTCAAGCAGAGGTTGCTGTGATTTTTTGTGTGTGTGTGTGTGTGTGTGTGTGTGTGTGTCTAAGGGAGGCAGTTAGAAAGAGCCCAGCCTTGCTCACTCGGACTTGGGGACTGAAAGTTTTGTTGCAGCTCTTCTGAGCGACTGCATGGGAGTACAAAGCGCTGTGACAGCAGGGGGATTATGAGCCAATAAATCTCTTAGCCAGAAGAAAACTCTGACTTTGGATTGCTGTGTTTTCACTGTGTGGCATCCCATAAACTTTTTTTTTTTTTTTTTTTTTTTTGCAAAATATTTATTCCAGTTGGTTGGCCCAAGTGACAGCTGGCTCCGGTAGATGCAAAGTAGTAAAATGGCTCAATACTAATGTTTTCCTGTGCTCCTTACTGAGTCATGTAGGATGAAACCAGCCCCCTCCTGCAGAGAAGTCAGCTGTTTGTATCATGATTTCATCCTTTAATTCACTACTTAGATCTTGTACTGAAGTTTGACGGTTGGAGTGAAAACTGGGCAATAAATTTAGTTGGTTAGTTTTTTTTAAGTCAAATAATAAAGTTAAATTTCGAGAATCTGGGTCTTAAATTGGTTCCTTTTCCAATGAAAGAGTAGCTGAGAAATGAAAGAGTAGTTGTACTTTTTATATTGTTGTTTTGGCTTTTATGAGTTTAAAAAAGGAACAGACTTCTTTGCCAAGACTTCAACTAACATTAAGGATGATTTCATTCTGAAAGTAATGAAATTCATGAGATCAAACTTAAGTAAGACCTCAGATATCTGATTTACCCCCCCCCCCCTCCCCGGTGTGCTGATCATTCAGGCCCTTGCGATGCACGTCAGCTATCCAACCAAGTTCAACCCAATTTTTTTTTTTTTTTTACAGAGTATCGATATCTACAGGGGTGGAAGCATCAGTAACCGTGATTTCAAGGCCTCTCTAGCAGACATCCGGAAACACAGAGTTCTCAGCGCTCCACTGATTAGCTGGTTCACTCCACATAGACCCAGCTAATCACATTCATCATGGATGAGAAGCCTGATCTATCGGAGATTAGATCAGTCAACACTCATCTGTGTTGAATAAGTGATTTCTGCAATGCAGGGGACCTTCCACATGAGAGGATTTGCAATCACGTTGTGGCCAAAAAAGGATTTCATTTTCATGCATGGAACGGTTTGATATTAACATTTATCTAACAAAAACCGATCTGAGCATATTGCTCCAAGTTATCACACTCATGCATGAAGCTTGATCAGTTTTTTAGGTCATAAGTGCTTCATTTTGAATAAGACAATTGAATTCTATCGCCATTAAGCTCCGGATCGTAGTCGGTTTTCAGATGATTTTGTTCTTTTTTTTCCCTCTTTCTGCAACAGCTTTGTGACCTGGCTTTCAGTCTTTTCAGTCTGAACGTGGAGTTTGACCTCAGGTCCTTCATGAGATTTACAGTATTTGTCATTTGTGCCCTCTGGATATCATGTATTTGCTTTTGTTTTCCTCAGTCATCAGGAGGGGATATGATGCTTCATCATGGCAGTCGTCTTCTGTGCCACTTTCCTTCCTTTGGGGGATTTTTCTTCTATAGATCTTTTTTATTGTACCTAATAAGGCTTAGCCAGTTTCTGTTTGTATTGGTGGCTTTCAGCTCCATCATAACCTCGTCTCGTCTGTATTTTTAACTTCCATGCATGCTTAATATACTAATCCCTCTGGTAGGCAGACGATACGATATAAACACCCAGGCTTTTGTTATTTGTTGAACCTGTTGGAATCAGTGTTCAAATGCAGCATTTTAGGTAGAAATTGAGCAAATATATTCTTGGATATGAGCTACAAGTGAGCAGCTGTTTCCTTTCAGTTTCCACTCAGATGTTCTTGTTGTTATATGTATTTTCTTCTATTGACTATACATAGAGGCATACATATTTCTCTATGAGTGGAAAACAAAAGACAGGAAATTCTCCAGTCTGTCAAAATGATTTCCAACAGTGTTTTAATCATAACAGTATGTTCTCGCCATTGGACATATTGTTTTTCGGCAGCTCAAAGAGCATAATTTATAGTCAGCATCAAAGTTTCAGCGTTCTGGGACAGCTGAATCATTTATTGAGCCGTTTGTACAACGTCGACGTAACTGCGAGTGCATGCAGTTTCATCATTCAGCCTTTTTTTTTTATTCTGCCCTGTTGACAAATAAGTAACTCTTTCTCTTAATTCCACTTCTTTCGAAACAGACCTTCCCCCTCCAGCCACAAGAGAGCGTCCTCCTGGTTGCAAGACGGTGTTTGTCGGCGGTCTGCCTGAGAACGCCACCGAGCAGCTCATCATGGAGGTCTTCGGACAGTGCGGCGACATCACCGCCATCAGAAAGAGCAAGAAAAACTTCTGTCACATCAGATTTGCTGAAGAGTTCACCGTGGACAAGGCTCTCTTCCTGTCGGGTAAACCTTCATCCCTCTTCATCTTACTAATTTCCTAAGTGTGAACTGGTATAATATTTCAGTATGTTTGTGCCAGCGCCACTTGGATGAATGTCAAGCACATAAAGCTGTGAAGTGGGATTTGGAAGTAAAACTGCTATTGGTTTATTCTCAGAGACATGTGAGTCACAGTCACAGAAAATGTGTGGCTCCATGTTTAAGAGTCTGAAGATACAAACTGCGTACATAAAAGCTCCTGAGGTGCATTTTGTTGAAAGTATCCAATCACATAGCTCAGCTGTATTACATGTGCTGCTAATTGTGATCGCAAGCTATTGATCTCTCAGCTTAAATCTATTAATTTTTGGATTCTGGGCAAATATCAGATGAGTTTTGAATCAGTGGCGCCATGTTTTTATTCGCAGCTGCAGCAAAAAAAAACATTTTGACTGCTGCAGCTCGGGTTCATGCCTTCTTCTCCACAGAAACGGATGCTGAGGCACATGGGTATTGTATTATTTAGAGGAGTCCGCGATGCCAATTTTGCAAAAAAAAAAAAAAAAAAAAGATTTCTCAGAAACAAAGTAAATTATTATTACAACTTGGGGAGATACACAGCCTAAACTGATTATTAAATTATTGATGTTACGCTCATTTCTGTGTTAAGAGGATCATTAATGAAAGTTTTGAAATGGTTGAATAGGAGAAAACAGGAGCAGAACCAGGTGCTTGTTCCTCTTCGCCGCTCTGTTAGAGTTTAAGATGTGACACTCACGCTCATTGAGAATAATGAGATAAACAAAAAGAAATATAAATGAGCTTTAAATCAATAGAAACATCTCTACGAAGTGTACGACACCAGCTTATGGTTTTTTAATCTCATCTGGATTTTCACAGCAGCTTCTTAGAAGCCCGGCGTCTTAAATCTCCGTATACTCCCACTTTAAAAAAAAACAAAACAAAACATCTAAACAAGCAGCCAATTCAGACGTGTTATTATGAGTGCGTTCATGCATTTCCAAATGTGTGTGATTGTGTGTGTGTGTGTAAGGATTAGTTTGAAAGAGATGCTGAGATTTCATCCTTTCATGCCTCTGTTCTTTCAGTAAAAAGCAGGAGCTGAGGTCTGTTTATTAGACTGATGACAGTCCTGCAGCTCCAACACAATGAGTGAGATCTTCTCAAATAAAAATGTTAAGGAAGTGAGATTAAGAGAAGTGAAACAGAGAAAGCAGCCGGAAGTAAAAACGCCCTCCAGACTCATTGCATTCGTTTTTCCCTTTGCTTTTGTATCAACCAGTAACACTCTTCTCCTGCGACGAGAGCCTGTTGGGCCTCACAGCGAATTGGACGGGGCATCATTACTCTGCAAGGCTGGAGTTCACACACACACACACACACACACACACACACACACATGTGCCATCCAAATACTCTCCGGTCATTTCAACCAATTAAATCACAAAATGGCCATGATTTCACTTCAGCGCCGCAACCAGCCATTAGTGAAAATTGAGTAAGGAGGAGAGTGTGAGGATAAGAGGGAAACAGTGAGGTAATGAGGGATATTGTGATCTTTCAGTGCCACTAGAGAAGTAATTGGCCTCCCCAAGTCTCTCTTGTGTATGAACAGAACAGTGGAGGTCTTCTTTACTCCACAAAAAACCTACAGTACATACTCTAAGATGATGGTATCCCACATGTTAAGAGAAAGTGATGAAGAGCATGAGAGAGAGATGACACACAGTGGAACTCACGAGATCTCGCTCGGTGGTCTATCTTTTAAACGGTCTTAATTAAATTTGCGAAAAGTGATGAAAAGTGACTGACAGCTGGCCCAGAAAAGATCCATGAAACATAGAGTGAAGCTCATGCGTGTGCCTTTTCTATCTCCTGTTCTTTTTTTTTCCTTCCTGTCGCGGTTCAGCTGACTCAAATTCACACCTCCAGCCATATTTTTTTCATTTGCATTAAAAAGACGCTCAGTGGCTCTAATTCAAAGACACTATCTTTTTTTTTTTTTTTTTTGCATTTTTGGCTCAAAGATGTAAGACCTGTCATATATTTCATCTTGAAAATCACAGAGGAATGAGTATTTGTTTAATGAGAGTGACCGTCAGATGTGAGTAGGAAGTGTGACGTTGGCTGCTGTCAGAAATTAGAGGCATTTCAGGCTTCATCAGTCTGAAACCAGCTAGGGACCTTTTGTCTCATGTCACCCTCTTCTTTTTTTCCCCTATTTTGTTCTTGTTTCTACTCAGATATCTAATAACAAAACAAAGAGGCCTGAGACATTTTTACTGTGAGACTGTGCGACAGTGTCTTTAGCTCAGTGTTACCATCTGTATGCTTACATGCTAACCCTCTAATCCAATGATAATGCTAACAAAGAGGTGCTAAGAAAGTGTTCACCATTTTTATTCAGCATGGTAGCATTCTAGCATTAGCTAGTTTTGCATTACACACAAAGTGCAGCTGAGACTGATGTGAATGTCATTAGTTTTTAGGTATTTGGTCATAAGTTTTTAAACAAATTAAAGTTATGACCTCATGATGATGCATCTGAAAAACTAGGGGATCTCTGTCCTGATGCAGACTCGACTGTCTGCCCCAGATTTAATGGAAATCCAGGAAATAGTTAAATAGGAAATAGTCTCCACTTGCTGAGGAAAAGTCAGATGATAAATACAGTGATGAGGGTTCTCTTTTCACTTATCCTGCTTCCCTGCTGCTCTGCTCTCCTCAGGTTATCGTGTCCGTTTGGGCTCCAGCACGGACAAAAAGGACACCGGTCGTCTCCACGTGGACTTTGCTCAGGCCAGAGACGACCTCTACGAGTGGGAGTGTCGCCAGCGCATGCTGGCCAGAGAGGAGAGGCACAGGCGCAAGATGGAGGAGGATCGCCTCCGACCGCCCTCCCCTCCACCCATCGTCCACTACTCCGAGCACGAGTGCAGCCAGCTGGGAGACAAGATCAAAGGTTGGTGAGCACGGCAAAATATAAAATATGTATGTAAAAAATATGCACATATGATGGGAAAAACATAAGAAACAGCTTGGTAAACAAATGAGAACTTGACACTCGGAAAAAAATCCTTTCTTTAATCAACTGAAGGGGGTTTTAAAGAGAGCGCATTCTCTTCGAAATGTCACATTGTTTATGAGCAAACACAAGTAAAAGCGGATGGTTCTTATGCAAAGCACAGGCAGACGAGGTAAGAACTGGGTGAAAATGTGTGCTTGCAGAGTGCATCCGATGCCAGCCAAGGCTTTGCGGAGAATCGTCCTAAACAGCAGCTTGTAAAACTGACAAAGCAGTTTCTCTGATGTTCTAACAAATTCAGGGAATTTGTTTTCAGAGGACTTTACACAGAGGCTGTTAAACACGGTATATCAGTTTACTCCCCCCTCAGCACATGCTCCTCTCTCTTATCTTGTCCTTTCTCCTCTTCCCATCCTCTCCTCTCTGCACTTGCCGTTCTTCTCTGCTCATCCTCTGCATTTTTTCCTCCTCTCCAGCCTCCTTTTTCCTGCTTTTCGGCTTTCTGTCGAGTGTCTGCCTGAATAAACGTGTTCCGCTAATGAGCGATGACACTTCCAGGTCTCAGTCACAGTTGCGCAGAAACAAATTGGCTGTGACTTTTTGCCTTTTTAGCATCCGCAAGTGTCTTTTTCAGCTCTGCCTTTAACTGGCCACGGTGTAAAGAACCCTAACACGCTGCTGTTGTGGCCTTGGATTTGTTTCTGATCACTTTGGGCTGCTGTTACGAAAAACATGAATCCCAGCTATTTGCTGCAGCTTCAGGTTCACTCTTTTCCCAAATCTTCCACCCGGAGGGAAACGGAGGGTTTAGCACTTTTCAATTCCACTTATATTCCTGTACTTAAATCTAATTTGTCCTTGTGATGACAAGAAGCTCAACTTTTCACTCAGACCACCTCTAAATGGGTTTCATCCCCTCCTTTTATTCCTTTCTCCAGCTTCCGCAGATTTTATTGCTGTCTGTGAAGTTGTTCGCCTGTTAAGGACTAATGCAGTCTGTCAAATATATGCTTTTCTTTTCTTTTCCTTTCCTTTTATCCAATAGCACAGAGGTGCTTTTGTTCTCTCCTCCTTCCTTTTAAACCTTTTTTAGTTTACCTTACTCACATAAAGACTGAGTGTATTTATTTTGTCTTTTCCCTCAACAAAATAAAAATTGCTTGCCACTGCATTCATTGAAAGTTGTCTGTATTTGCCTTTTAAGTCGTGTAAATATCAGCCATCTACCGGAAAGCAGAGTTGTTTGGTCACAATATACAGCCTTGTCTCGTGTGGATTATGATGATAATGTTCCCTTTTGCAAAGTTTGAAAGCTTTTTTGGCCTGCCAGCTGTTGCTTTCATCACCATTGCTGTCCTGGGACTGTGCAGGAGTAATTAATCTTAGCCGTCCTGTATTGAAACTGAGTCTTTCTTTCTATGTGTCAACACCTCTTTGCCAGACGACGGCAAGTTTCCTGAAGCGGTGCGTGTGCTCTTGACCTGGTTGGAACGAGGGGAGGTCAACCGCAGGAACGCCAACAACTTCTACTCCATGATCCAGTCCTCCAACGGCCACATCCGTCGGCTGACGAGTGAGAAGAGTCAGCATGAGAAGGAGATGGAGGAGGCCAAGGACAAGTTCAAGACTGCTCTGGCCGGCATAGTGGCTCAATGTGAGTCTTAGCTTTCACTCACACACACTAAAGACTTGGATGTTTTGTACAGTTTATGCTGTACTGATACAGTAGTACAACAGCTTAGAATAATTTATGTATAAAGGCCAAAGATGAGTTCAGGATCACTCACAGTGGGCGAGAGAGTAACTCGTGTAAGCGAATCATTATATTTCCTGTTGTGCAGTAAACATACAGGAGGATAAGAATTAGTCCATACATGCTTGGCCAAGTTTGTGGTTCAGCGTAAGTTTCTCCGTCATAAAACAGACAACATAAACACACTGTAGATTGATGAGGGATTCACAACTGAAGACAAATGCTGCAAATAAGCGGAGTATTATATTGTGCATTAATTCTCACACAACGCACAGAGCACGTGTGCACAGTATGGAAAATCACACACCTGCGGATTCCACTGGGCACGACTGCGACTCAGCTACCAGACCTGATTGAGACCACACGATATTTGTGATTCAAGCGGATGCACAGCGGTGGCTCTCTGCTTATTTCCACTGAGAATACTGGACCAGTCTATTTTTTGACAGGAGCCACGTCAAACAGGAGAGAGCAGATCGAGTTGGGCAGGAAACACACACCAGAACATGTAGAAAATCCCTTCAATTTTCAAATGAAATCCCTTTTTACAGACTCCTGAATGAGTCACATCACTGAACAGATGAAAAAAGAAACTGTTCAACCAGGTGTTGTACTTAGTCATGGTTAAAGAAGAAAAATAAAGAAAATGATAAGAAAATTTGTTAAATCTGAGCAATTTAACAGGCGAAATGCTTCCTGTTGGAATAAAAGTCACATGGATGATGAGACAAAACCACATCGGCGCCGTGACATCATAAAACCGTGCCCGGTGGAGTCAAGCAGTCAGATTGTTTACAGATTGTGGATGTAAAGGTTCTTATAAAAGCCATCAGCTTAATGCTCGTTTGTTTTTATCGGAGAGTGGTTTAAAGGTAAGTCTTATTCATATCCTGCTCAATAATTATCCCTCAGGAGATACAAATTTTAAACATTACAAGTAAAGAAGAACACTGGTACAAGTAACTGAAGTAGGCTGTTATTCACTTTACCTTCAGATGAAAGTAGTAAGTAGCCCGACACTTTTTATTGCATGAATCCAGACGTGCAGTAAATGCATGCTCAGCCAGCTGACATGAGGCCAAAGAAAACTGCTCCTGCCCACCTTTGACAGCTTTGGCTGTGCAGCTGCTGGTTTACACCGCTGCCTGTCGTCCTTTGTCCTCAAATTTTCCCATCACATGCATGTTAAATAGACTTTAAACATCCCTGAACACACAGCGAAGTGCCCAGTTTTTTTGTTTTGTTTACTGTGCACTTGAGGCAGCGCTGGAAGTGGAAAGAAACAAGTGCTGGTGCTTCACAGTCCAATGCACCACAGTTTAATCATGTAAGCCGTATAGTACATCAGCAGAGGTAAAGTAACAAGCGGTGTTACAGATCACAGATCACAGAGCTCTGACCACACACTCACACACACACTCACACACACACTCACAGCTGTGGTCACAAAGGGATGAACATGGTCAGCAGCAGCAGCAGCTACACTCAGGTAGGCTGTGAGATTTTAATAATACTCAACAATGAACTGCTGATAAAAACAGGTTGGATCCACGCTTTTATTTTGTTCTCGCCAAATTCTGATCCCAGGGCCAAAATCAAGACTCTTCAGACCAAGTGAGATTTTTTTCTAGCCCCTAATGTGTAATATAGGTGAAACTCTGACGATTTTAGCCCCAGTTTCATGGTTTTAGCTGACAGAAGGGGCAGTTAGTGTGTCTTCTGCTGTAGCACATCTTCACAGTTTGATATCAGTTATAACTAACATTTAACTCACTGTTTCCTTTTAATCAGCTCAGATCAATCTAGCAATTCACTCCGACCTCTATCATGAACAAAACCAAATGCTACTCACTGTATAATATCTCTTTTACAGACCGTTTCCTGTAAATGTTGGAGATGGTTCTCACTCTCAGTAGATCAGCAGTTTCTGAAATACTCAAACTGACCAAACTGTCTACTGGCAGAAAGGCACTGAGTTGCTACCACACGGTTGGAGGGTTAGATATTTGTACTAACAAGCAGTCAAACAGGTGTATCTGATAAACCTGAACGGTGAGTGTGTGTGTGTGTGTGTGTGTGTGTGTGTGGGTGTGTACATATTCTTGCATATCAGATCACAGAGCTGAAAGTCTGTCTGTACCCTTTCCTCCCCTCTCTGACTTCACCATCGATCTGCTCCATCAAATTACAGGGTGCTGGGAAGATGCTATTGATCCCTGTACTGTTCTCTCTCTCACCACTCTGCAAACACACACAACCACACACACACACAAACACACAGACACACACATAAACACATGGCTGGTGGTCATATTGACACCTCCCCACACCCTCCAACACCCCTGTGTACATTAGGACCTCTAGGATACACAGACCACCCATAGGCTCTCCCATGACCACCCACATGACAGCGGACAGAGAGCTGGAAGGGGAATGACTATATCAATACACTGTGGCACAGAATCTGACACAGACGACACACATCAGGAGCAGCTGGCACACACATCACATGTGGGAACGATGGAAACCGCAGAGTTAAAAGTCTGTCCCATGTAAGACCAGCAGAGGCCTGCTCAGCTTAATCCACCTCTGTTCTTACACATTTTCACAGCTTTCACAGCTGCTTTTCTTTCAAGGGAGAAATCTGTAGGGAAAATACATTTGAGACTCTTTGTGGTTTAACATGAGCCAGATTTCTAAAATTTAATTTGCCTCCATTTTAATTCCAGAAATAAAGGAGTGCTTGCTTTTATTTTCAATGATGACAGGTATGAATACAATTAAAGAAATGTACATAAATGTTGTTTATTGAAAAAAAAAACAACACATCCAGACAGTTCAGCTTAAGCAGGTAAATACAGGAGTAGAGTGATTTTTAAGAGCTGGCTGCTGTGGTGGAGCTGCAAAGTGGTCAAAAGTGGCACACTTAACGTAGGTTATTTTTGGCAGCTGCCAGTTGCTTAGCAAAAGTTCCTTTGTTTAACAAATGTTAAACAAGACAAAAAGTCCACAGCCGCGTCAGCAGCTCTGCGAGGCTTAGGCATGGAGGATTTGGGTCAACGCGCTGATGTTTAGCAGGTAAAACGTTGGCCACGTTTACACTCGTAGCTGAGCATTTTAGCATGATAATGTTTAGAATGCAAACCACAGATATTAGCTGAAGGTCACTGTGTCTGCACAAAGTTTCATGAAGTCTGTGCAGAAGCTGAGGTATTTTAGTCTAAACAAAGGTGGACATCCCTCATCTAGAGTCTAGCTACTGACTGAAAAAGTTAACATTAGCGGAGTGACTGTGGTTAAGGGTTTTTTTCTATATGAACCAATTTATCACGTGCAATTTTATACATGTTCAAAAAAATGTTTTAAGTGTTGTTTGGGAACTGACAAACCATCCACGAGATGATGCACTGGCATCAGCTGGTAAGTACGATCACACGCTTGCACATACACATGTAAAGACAAGTACATACACATATGAACACAAGCACACACACACACTCACACACACACACACACACACACACACACACACACATAGTTCTTTTTTCATCCCTAGTTGACTCCACTTTCTCACTCCTCTGCTCCTTCCCACCTGCCCTCTGTCTTTCTTTCTCTCTCTGTGTCTGGATGGTCTCTGGTCCTTCCCCGCATCCCGCCACAGTTGAACAGATTGTGTCTGTATTCCAAGCCGCTTCCAAACAAAAGGCATGGGACCATTTCTCCAAAGCTCAGCGCAAGAACCTGGACATGTGGCGCAAACAAGCAGAGGTTAGTACACTTTGATTTCATTCTGTTGTTTACGTGATTTATGGAAAATTAGATTTCATCCCGTTTTGTTCAACACCTGTCTACCTCTTTAATGACTGCAGAGTCCTTTTATTTTCCCGTTGATATATATTAAGGGCCACATAGTGATTATTAAACTTAAACAAGGAAATGAAAATTGAAATCAGAAGTCAAAAGAGCAGACTCCTTGCTACAGTAAGTACTTAAGAACAAATCCAGGTTACATAACAGGTGCCTGCTCACTCCAGCCACACAGGTCGGAGCCTCTGCCCTCCTCCCCACCCTTTCCCCTCCACCTCCCACCCCTCCCTTCCCTCCATCAATGCCCTCCCTCCCTCAATACAAGCTGCTGGGTGAGTTTTCCGTCTCTAAGGGTGTCCTGGACGCAGGTAAATCTGTTCAAGCCTTCTCCCCCTCCCACATCGGCAAAATTTTAAAGATTTTCTTTTGAGTGATTAATTAAGGAGGAACATCTTGAGCCATGAAAGCGTATTCCTTTTTTAAATCTTAGCACTTTTTTTGTCATCCACTATCTGCTCAATGTTTTTTTTTTCTCTCTCTACCAAGTGGAGCATTAATTAGCATGATGATGGGCTTTATTCAAGGGGAGGGTCTGTGCGATCCTGGGTCTAATGGACCATATATGATCATATCCTATTGGTAAGTTTCTCTGAACCTCCTTATAAACAACGGCTGATTAAAGGTGTAATTAAGAGACTAATTTTAGACGTGCACACAAACAATTACAACAGGGTCTCACAGAGCAGGAGCAGCAGTCGACTAGTACAAAAACATCTCTTTAAAGGTAGGTGCTACAAAGTGAAAATGTCGCTTTAATGTTTCCTTTTGCTGCTTGGTCACGAGCAAAGTGAAATCACCCATCTTTGCAGCAACCTTTGGTCCTAATTTATCATGCTTATGGTATTTGTGGGGGTCTTTTAGCACACGCCTGATGAGTAAGTAGGAAGCTGGATGAGGAGTGCTAATACGCAAATGCTTGAACACATGCTGGGTTGCATGACGTCAATAAAGACCACATTTGTATTGTTTTCTTCCCTTGTTCAGACCTTGAGGGTCTCTCAGGAATCTGCTCATTGTACAGTCACTCTCTTCCACATATACGATGTAGCAGGAAGTATTAAAATCTATTATACGGATAGCAGAATGTTCCCATCAGGCCTTCGGGGTCTGTCCATTCTTTCTCAGACTTCCTTCATAAAGATGCTGTGTATACACCACTTACACCAGGGACTACAATGCTGCCATAGATGCAAGTGAAAGAGCCCACTGTGGGTGGAGGGTCTACTTCAGAAAATGTCCTCATTCAGAAAGCATTATGAATAAATCCTTCCTGGTTCAAACATTCTTTGTAGTTTTTGCTCATCCAGCTGCTTTACACGGCATAATACCTGTGAGAATAGACTTTATTGTAATTCAGAGTGTGTTGCATGAGTGTGTGTCTCAGAGTGAGAGGAGAAAAGACATTTGGACTGAAAGCTCCCCGTTCAGCATTCGCCTGACTTGAGTCTGTGTCTTTTGGCAGTTATGTGTATAAGTTAGTTTATTCACAGTCGCGACTCTTACACTCGACTGGTGAAATACAATTTTATTATGATTAATCTTGATTAAAAAATTGCTTTCAACATCCAGCTACTGTAATCAGTAATTTTTTTATTTTGAACAATAGATCAAATGATTGCTTGTATGTGGAGAGGTCGTTCATTGTGACAAACATTCACAAGGCCTTTCAAACACCACCTTTGGTCGAGCCACACTGTGTATGGAAAAATGCCATGAGATAATTAGCACCTGATTTTACAGCTCAGCACAACATTCACCAGCTCTCTGATCATTTTTGCAACTTCAGAGTTTTCCTTCACTTGCTCTGCAGTGTTTGTCACAGCACTGTCTAAAAAGTCGACTTTATACTCAGACGCTCAGTACCTCATGTTCAAAAAACAAACTTAGCCACTAGCTGATGGATGCAATACCTCTTTTTGCAGGATTAAACCTGCAGGATAAACATTTAAAACTACCAAGAAGCATCCCATAACTCGCAGAAAATACAACCCTGATCCCATCCAGCAGTCGAAGAAGAACATGTCTGAGTCTTTTCTCTGGACGCCTAATGAAGAAGTCATCCAATATTTGCTCTTCTTTTAGTCTTAGTTTGGTTACCAGCATCTACTGACTTAATATTTGGAACTCTCGGTCTGCGAAATGCTTGAACTTCTTCACCAGTGACTTGTTTACTTCAGCCGTCTGTCATTTATCGCTGGCCTGGTGGAGCACACTCAGCTTGCCTGAGCTGAAAGCTGCTGCCTTTGGGTTGTATATGTGGGTGTAATAAGAGCTGTGAGACGCAACCATACATTCTGTGTGAAGGTCACAGAGCCAAAATAATGGGCTTAAAGTGTCAGAGAGCTGCACAGAGCTGCAGTGGTGGTTGTTCATTCTCTTCAGTAACCTTCAGCACAACTGGTCATTCTTTTACATTACATGGAATGATTTGATTTGGAATCAAAAATGTGACTTAATGCAGGTTTATATTTACATTGATCATAAAGGCTGCCTTAGAGGCTGCCATGCATAGGACTGGCAGCCTCTGGCCAGCGTGAAAAGCATAGGTAAGTAAGTGTATTTGCTCCAGGGTAGTTTATCATCTAATAGGCGGCCAGTTTTACTCTCAGTTATTGTATATTCAGTATGATTCTCTGGCCAGGAGGTGAAATATGGAGGAGCGAGTGGCGGTGTTGAGTAGCTGCAGCTCCCAGGCAGAATCAGACAACAGCTGCCTCCCTCTATCAGTGTTTTTATGTGGTGTGTGTGCTTGTGTGCATGCGGCCCATGTGTGCGCACACACACACCAGATGGTTGTGTGACTGTGTGTGCTTGTGTGTAGAGTACCTGTTTGACCTCTGCCATGGGCCCAGGCTGATAATGTCAGCTGACAGAAGTTTATTTACTCTCAAGCAGCATTTTGCTCCTTTTTGCTTTTTAGGAGACATTTTGTTTTCAGCCTGTTGTTGTTGTGGATTTGTCATTGATCCGAAGCTCATGTCTACCATGCTCTATCTGCTCGTGTTTGTATGTTTTTGTGTTTTAATACAAAATTGTTAAAGTAGAGCCATTTATATCAGTTCAGCTTGTTTTCTTTAGCATTTTAAAATGTCTTTATCTGACTGGGATGACCGGACGTCCATTAGCCGTTTAAAGAGGTTACACCTTGTCGATAACTTTTTCCAGCTGGTACTGAGGCATTAATTCAATATTATTGATCATTTCTTTATAAAATAGTACAATAACAAAATTGTAGTTTAGAGATTTTGTGTCTCTCATGAGATCTTAAATATTGTGGAGCGCAAAAAGTAGTAAACAACATGTTTTTTTGTTGTTTGTTTTCCTGTTTTGCCCTGATGTTTACATGCATCTCTGACCCTGACCTCAGTATCGATGCCCCTCGTGCAATGCTTGGACATTTTTCTGTGACCTTTAACCCTCTTGAGTGTGAAGAGAGAATCTTTATGTGCCTCTTCACAGCTCAGCTAGGTGCTTCCTATTCTATTGCTCTGTTAGCATTAGAGATCTGCTTTTTAATGGAGACACTTTGAAATACTGAAGCTAACACATCTGCTCACATCAGGAAACGAAAGCTGAAAAATGTTTAAAGCCACATACTGTACAAGCAAAGGGATTCATGTACTCCTTACATAGTTTGGATTTTATTTAGTGTGTAATGTATCATGAGGATTTTGCTTGCTTGTTTTGCTTTAATGTTCACACTCACCTGGAAGGTTTTGTCGAATTTAAAACCAGACAGCTAGCAGCACTTTAATGGGTTAACCTGAATTTTTTAACCATTTCAAAACCTGCTTTAGTCAGTGTTCTCCACATGAGTGTCGCCATTAGTGACTCTGTCTGTAAGGACGAAACAAACAGATGGGACGAAATTACTTTTGAGGGTTATCAGATTGATACTCAGAATCAGAAATGGGTGTAAAAAAAACAAGCAAATTCATATTTATTGCTTTGTCTTGCAACATCAGTGTCTTCTGATGTTTCAGTGCTTTGACATTTTTACGAGCTGCGGTCGTTAGCGTCAGACACTGGTTAACAGCTGCCCTTTTGCTGGGTCAAAGGTTGATTTAGCACCAGCTCTGAGTTCATCCTTTGTATCTTCATTCATCTACATCCTCTTGTTCTTCACTGTTATAAGTATTCCTAACAGTTAATGCTTGACATTAACAGTGAAATCAAAGGAGGTGCCTTCCTGATGATCCTACTCCTTTTAGCACCTGCTCAAATGTGCTTTACCCATGGGTCTCTGCGGTTCTGACCCTCCCTTCGTTTGGTTGTGTTTTGCAGGAGATTAGAAACATGCACAACGAGCAGCTGATGGGCATCAGGCGAGAGGAGGAGATGGAGATGTCTGATGATGACATGGAGGACACTCCTGACAGCAAGGACTCGGAGGACTCAGGTATGCATATGCATCCACAGTTCAACACTTCTGTCAACATGACAGGCCACGCACTGATCAAGCTCTCCAGAGGATGAGCACAGAGAGCGTCGGATAACCGAGGAGACAGCTGTGTTTGACAGTAATCATCCCCTAAGCATCTGACAACTCTACACGAATCCACCAAAAATTCAAAGTAACATTCAAAGTACATCAGGATGCTGACGCAACACACGCTTTAATGAGCTGATGGTGAACACGACTGCTAAATGACTCCTAGCGCAGTCCACCCATGTGAATCTGCACAACTCTGCACAAGTGTGTGTGTGTGTGTGTGTGTGTATGTGTGTGAATCTGTCTAAACTTGCCAGCTGCCGTTTCATGTCAGATCAGGGGACCACTGAAGTGCCATCATCTTCTGTTTTACCCCCCAAAAGAGTCTCTTTGTGTTTGCTGATGCAACAAAAACTAACGGCATTGCTAATCTCTCAACCTCCATTAAAAAATAAGCCAGAAGTCTGCGGCAGTCACCAGAGCTGCATGCCTGGAACCGTAACCGCCACGTGTGAGCTTGTCGCTCTCAGCGTGCTGCAGTGCTTCACTTCACGTACTTTTACTTTCTGCCTTTTAATCATTCTGATCTCTGCCATTTGCTAATATGACAGCTTCTGTAATCAGCATGCAAATGTATGTAAATGAAGTCGTCAGCTCAGCCCCTTCTCTTTTGCAACCTTGCTATTTAGCTATCAGTAATTAGCATTGCTGTCACAGACCTGTCTTTCTCGCTCAGTGCTACAGGATTGGCTGAGGCGGCAGGTGCTAATGTGACACTTCTTGGTATTTGTGTTAACAGGCTGACTGTAACACCCCCTTTACTCGCTAACCTTTAAGCAAAGAGGCATATTTACACCTCAACCAGCTCCACCAAAACACCTGTGGAATGAGTGCAGTCTCTGAGAAAGTGAATCGATTCCCTGCGTCTGACTCGTGTACAGAACAGAAAACAAAAGACCTGGCTGTGTGCATGATTTAGCTACCTGTAGGTGTGTGTGTGTGTGTGTGTGTGAGTGTGTACATGAATGCTCATGGATATCTGCAGGTCGATAGCATTTCTTGTTATGTAACAGAAGGGGGAATTGCTCAGAATCTGGCCGTGTGGTTGACATCTCCTCACACCAAGCTGATGAGGCTCTCAGATCAATACTCCTTTCACCTCAAACCTTCATTTTCTGGGGAGAAAAGTGCACACAAACAGCATGCACGTGCACATGCACACACACGCACACACACACGCACACACTCGCCCAGCAAGAGTTCATTAACACTGCCAATGGTTCTCCGATGATAGACTGCAGGCAGCACTCATGAACACCCACACAAAACCTGACCAGACACACATTCATGCGCACACACACACTTGGACACACAAGATGGGGCTTATCTCCCCAGTCCAGTCAGTGTATTGCACTTTCCCAAAGAGCTTCCCCTCAAGGCCCGCAGGAGGAGAGCCGAGCTGATAATACTGGACGTCTGGAGCTGAGCAGATCTCATACAGTAATAACTCCCACTGTCTCCTCTCTTTGCTCAATAGGTCAGGTCAAATGTCTGGTGCTTAGCTATTGGACAAAACACTCTGGGATTATCACTGCTTTTAGTAGTTTATGTTAATGCACTGTATATACTTTAATTATCAGACATGGAGTAAATATACAAATAGTAATTTCCAGATTGTTTGACAACATTTTACCTCAAGGTTTTGGTTGCATTACTCCCACAGAGTTTTAGCCTCAGCCATGTTTTTTTTTTACCTTCATTTTTTCTTTTTAATCAAAAGTTCGGATATTTTGTAGCTCAGTTGCTCATCTTTTGCACTTCAACTGACAGGATTTTATCCATTTAATTCAGGCTGTAAAGTCTCACAATAAAACTCACATTAAATTATAATATTAACCATTAAATGAATTAATTTGGGTTTTAAAATCTGGAATCAGTGGAACTGAAAAATGGCTCCTCACACTTACAAATCAATCAATCAATCAATCATTCAAATTCAAACAAGATCAGCACATTTCTTTTGAAGCTACTATATACATTTTTGAATGTTTAACTCTCAATGGATTACATGTTATATATAATATGTTTGTGGTTACAGAGAAATATTTAAGAATTGAAACCAAGTATTTAGGGTCTTTATCATGACACGGCTCAGACACACAGACACAATCATCCTCTCATATTCTCCAGCAGGAACAAGCAGAGATAAAGTTCTCTGCACATATCCATCAAAATGACATTTGCCATTTCATGTTTCGAGATGCTTTAAATTTGCATAAAAAGTCAAATTAAATTCTTTTGGCTTTATGCTCGGAATATTAAGATGCTTGCCAACCTGCAATCCTCCTTAAACGTTCTGTTTCTGCTCTCACTCGAATGAACAATGAGTGATCTGATCACAATTGCAAATAAGAGCTTCAATAGGCTTTTTTTGTTGAAATGTATAGGTTTCCAGTAAAGATCAGGTACAGCTGAATAGCAGTTATAATTATAATTGAACCAATGTGACAGTGTGACCATTATAAATGCCCTCCTCTACACTCTTCTCTATTCTTTATGTTCTAATCTGTAGGTGTTTCCCAAGCAGAAGCTTTAAAGGAGGAGAACGACTCGCTGCGCTGCCAGCTGGACGCCTACAGGAACGAGGTGGAGCTCCTCAAACAGGAACAGGGCAAGAACCAACCAATCAGGAGTGAGGAGGACAACACGCACTCTCAGCAGCTCAACTTTCTCCAGCAAGCTCTGCAAGGCATGCAGAAGGTATCAGTTATTACACACATATGCACACACACACACAAACACACTTTTTTTACAAATCATCCGTCAAACGAAAAGTTAAATCCCCTCCTCGACGCTGTTCTGCATCAGGTTCTTGAGAGAACAAGGTCGAAGAGGTCAACTCATTGAATTTCTTCATGCAAAATGGAAAACGCGACTGTCATTTATTCATCAGCCAGCACTTTAAAAGGCTGCTATGTGGGAATAAGTAGGAAAGTACAGCTGTCTGGAGGAGCAGTTCGTCTTCTCTGAGGAGCTGCTGAAAAAATCATTTGTTAAGGTTTACTCTGGTTAAAAGAAGGCTTATTCACAGCTGAATGAGTTTTACTTGGAAATGGAGGGTTGTGTGCTATGAGTCGAACGGCGTGCAGATAATTCTCGGAACAAACCCAAGGCTATTAAAACAATTTTAGACCTTTTTTTTTTTTTTCAAACAAAGATAATGAAAAGTATTGGATTTTTTTTTCTTCCTCAAAAAGTGCCATGAATATCTTCAGTACATTGGCTCCTCCACATTGTTGTACAGCACAGTGTGGTCAGCAGTTTGCACCGTTGCCTCACACTTTTAGAGGATCCTGGGTTTGTTTCCAGGTTTTTCAGGTGCAGAGTTGTCTTTTAGTTCTCCTCGTGTTTGTGTGACTTTCCTCCACCATCAGAAACATGTACATATGATAATTCTTGTCCATGAACGCAGCGCTGGCTTGGACCTGGGTTTGGTCCCCAGGCTTTACCCACTGCTCCTGATGGATGGGTTAAAAGCAAAGAGCCAATTAAATTATGTAACACTGAGTATATTTGTGTGTGTGTGGCTATAAGAATTTTCTTTCTCTTCCATTTACACATTAAATCATCTCAGTGGTTGGTACAGTTGTGTGGGGTTGGATTGTAATATTTTCATAAGATGCAACATGTTTGCAACATTTATGATGAAAGAGACAGAAATGCAGCGTCAAAAAAAAAAAAAGAAATATTATACAAAATAGAAACTATAGCACTGGAAAATTGAATCATATGAACAAATTAAAAAATAAAATATCTTCCAGAAAGTAAAAGACAGTAAAGTTAAACTCAAAAGCACCCAAAAAGAAATGAAACAACGAATGATAACAGTAGTATAAAATGGTACAGGACACAATGTTGCTCTGACAATGATAAGAGTAACAACACTTGTAATGACAGAAAACCCTTAAATCTATCTCTTCAATACTAAATCATGACTAAATTGACTCGTTCTGACATTTTCAAGGGTCCACACTTATCTGGCTGTCATTGTTAATAGAAATCCTGATCAATTCACGTTCAGAAGAAGAAAATCCATTAAGGCCTTGCTGTTCATGTGAGCTTGCAGAGACTAATTACCTCTGCAGCTTACGTCTCCTATGATGTGTTTATGAAAAGATTAGGCGAATGGATTAAATGAATTGGAGGACTCTGAAATTGGATACATCCACCTTTAATGGGTCCTCATGTTGTATCATGCAGAAATTGCATTGAAATATCATCAGTATGTACCAGCGACCTGTTTCCTCGGTTGTGAATGAAAGTGCATGTAATTTCAAAGTATCTAACGTTTAGCTCTGAAGATGAAAACTTGCTGGGTACAAAGAGCCCCCGCTTAAGCAGACAGCCCCCACCCCTGTGACCCAGCAGGATGTGAATTGATAAATCTGTGTTAAGCAGAAAACTTCAGAAGAGAAACTGAAATATTAATAATGTTGCAAATGTATATGTAATTTGCAGTTTTTGTGGGTTAAATGCAAAGGATTTTTTAAAATTACTCCTCTTGGACTCCTAACAGACTGGAGTGAGACAGAAGATGATGCAACAATTGTTTTCTCTCTCAAAAATGTTCATTGCGAATACAATTCATGTCAGTGTCTAATTGCTTTTTTTGAACTTGGCTCTAGTTCCAACTACCAGTGTCGGGATTTCATGCTGAATATTGAAACAAATGGCCGATTGTTATTGTGTTTTCAGAGCAGTCTGAGTACGAGGTTAGCATCGTCACGGTTAGTTAGTTCAAAGTAGCTTTAGCAGCTTACTGTTCTCCCTTCTCTTTTCTTATTAATTTATTCTCTCTCCTTTTTTTTTTTGCAGCAACTGTTAAAAATGAGGGAAGATTTAAAACAGCGGGAGGCAGAGCTGGAGAAGAGTTTGGAGGACAAACAGCAGCTGAAGAACCAAGTCCAGAGCCTGAAGGAAGGACTGCAGAACCTGCAAAACGCACATGCAATGCAGGTCAGTTTGACTGAAATCACTTCTGAGCAGACTGAGTTTACAGAGAATAAAGAAAAAGGGGAGAAAATCCACCATGTTGCCTTGTTGTTTATGTAAGAAAAGCTCGTTTTCTGGGTTACCCTCTGTTTGAAAGTGAAAGGCATCTAATTTGCACTTTAATAAGAAAGAAATGAGTTCAAGATGATTTCCAATGCTTCAAAGTTATTGAAGAAATAAATCATCAATAAACAGTAGGAGAGCGTGTGATGGTTGTAATAAGCAGTTTTGGGGTCGGGAAAATAACTCAATAATTAGTAACTAGTTTAAAAATTCTTTCTAAACCCATCAGATGTCCCGATATAGCTGTTTTGGGTGAATCTTTCTAATATCAACACTGCAGGGAAGGGCCAACCGCAGCGAGGAGGACCGTTTCTGACTTCAATCAGTGTTCTGGTTTTCCCATTTTCCTCCCAGGGAGCTTATTTCATTTTTTAACAGGCAGTGTAATCGACTCTTTAATTTCTAATTTCCCTCCCAAAAGTTGATAATACAGCTTTCACATTTTAAGGTTATGATTTCCCTTCATTTTGTTTTTACTAGTGTACCATAATGGATCTGATGGAGTAAAAAAAAAAAAAAAAACTCATCCAGCAAAAAGTCATTTGAAGGAGTGTTTGCCTTCCTGTGTGCATAGTAAACTTTTTTACAAAGGTTTCGTATCCTTTAAAGTTTGTTTGGAGACATTTTACGCAAACAGAAAAATTACTTCATGGTCGCAGATGGCAAATAAAACACTGCATACCTGTATTGCTGATATGATTAATCTCTTACTCAGTTGGCAGAAAGCTATTAACTTTTTAGTAATAATTAATCATTAATCATTCTCAATAATTACATTTGCAACGTTTAATCATTACTGTGTTTTTTCAAGCAAAACAACCAAATATTTGCTTGTTCAGGCTTCTCTAATGTGATGTTTTGTCTCATATGAAAGTAAAGAGAATAACTCTTGGTTTTGAAGTGTTGATCAGATGAAACAATCGACCTGATAACTTCACCTTGAGCTCTGGGAATTAATTTCTTTTTACTATTTTGTCACTTTCGTGATTAAACAATGAGTCTTGAAAATCGAAAGCAGATTAATCAGTCATGAAAACAGTTAATGGCTGCAGCCCTATGAGTTTTAAATAAAGCCGTCTCAGGTAGAAGGAGATGAGTCATGCAGCTCATGTTACAAGTGCATGCAATTCAACTCCTTAAGCGATGATGCAGAGAGTTTGCAGTCAGTAACTTTTGGAGTGTGTCTGTTTTGAGTAACTGAAAGTTGCGAGTCAGCACTTTGTGAGACAACGGACAACAGGCCTTTGTGCAGTCATCTCATTTTCACGCCTCTTCACCGTGCTTTAAGGAGGGACGCCCTCCCCTGTTGCTGCCACCGTGTCCTTGTGGACCTCCCTGGGTGAGCCATGAGACGGAGGCAGCAGATGACTGCATGAAGGCCGATATTTTCCATTTGCGAAAATGCAAAACATATCAAAGATACAGTTACAGAAAATTGTGAATGTAAAACAAAGCATCATTTTTTTACATACAAACACACAAACTGAAAACATTTCCCTCCTCCTCTATCAGACAGGATGTGTATTGGTCCACTGTATGTTCTCACTGCAGCCACATAAGAAGCCAAGAACACATGCATTCATTTCCTGACTGGAAACATATTGAGCATGGCTGACCACACTGAAATTGTTTCCTTACTCGTCTGCAGCTGAAATTTAATGTCTCATCCAGAAACCCAATCATGAACTCTCATTATGAACATTTTAACCCTTTGGGCTCCATCTGCAGTAACCATAAATGAAGCAATCCTTTGTTTTTTTTATATATTAACTAACAGATCACGTTGATACTTCACATTAATAGCATGATCATCAGGAAGGGAGACATTGCACTGATGAGATCCATTGGTGCAGCCTCAGAGCTGTTTCACAAGGCCACATCATCAATAAGAGCCACTCCTGCTACATTATTTATCTGTCTCTATAACACATTTGTTATTTGGTGGAATGTGTTGCTTATTGAGGCTTTTTCCCCAATAAATCTCCATCTCATATTGATCAGAAGCAGCTCTAATCCTCCAAGAATACATCGCCAAACACATTGCAACCTGATCTATGATCTCATTTTATAAATATCAAGTTTCAATTCCAAGGGTCATTTTTCTCTATCGCACACGTCATGTTTACTAATGTTTCAGGTGTTGTCCCATATTCCCAGAATCCAAGTGCTAATGTTTGTGCATGTTCCTCCTGGCTCGGTATAATGAGAGAAAGGGCTGTCATTAAAATGAGCCTCGGGTTCAATCGCCTATTAAATTGGATGATAACACAAGCAAGAGGATCTCAATCCATGTGGGGCACTGCTTCATGTGTCGCCTGTTAGCTCGGAGACGAACGATCCGACTGCAGGTTTCACATGACGCAGAGGTGAAATATTAATTTGCTGAGGCGTCTCTTGCTTCAGATCAGCCCGAGTGACAGAGCTGTCAATAGCAGGGTAATGGTGATGGGTTTGATTAGAAATGTGTCCCTGGGAAATATGCTAATTAAATTCCTGCATGTGGGAAAACATGAATCATGAGAGGCAGCCTCATTATAGGTAGAAGAAGAAATCAATTTTTGTGTTTGGGTTCCTTAAAAGATTAGCGGTTGTTATGGGGTGATGTTGTCATGTTGAAGAGATCTCTTCATGCCATCGGTTCTCCTTCACTGTTCCTGCTGTCGCCACACATTATCGGACTGACACCGGCACAGGTCATTGAAGCTATTAACCTTATTACCATTATGATCACAACAGTGGCCTTTTCAGTACATATTTTAGTGCTGCCAGTAATGATAATTTTCATTATTGATGATCTGTTGATTATTTTTCTGTTGAGACTGCACATTATTTAGTCCCTGGTATGAGTTAAGATTCAAAAAATGCTTGAGCCTAAACTTCCAATCATGAAACAGCATCTTTTCTTCAGACCTTTCCCGCCCTGTAAAGGCCATGGCCTTCAAACTCGACACTCTCTGTTGATCAAAGCCGATAAAAGCTGAGTGGGGCTCCTTTTCACGAGTGAGCAGATGCTCGTGTGTGAAATCGGCAGAGTGACCCTTTAATCGATCAGTGATTGAGTCTATAAAATAGTGAAAATGTGTGAGCTTATCAGAGACAGAGTAGGGCAAGTCCAGCCAAGAAAAGCAGTGGGTTGTAAAATAACGCTTTTATGCTTGTTCAAAATAAGCTAATATCTGGTCATTATCCAAAAAATAAACAGTGCCTTTGTTTGTCTGTTTTTGCGCGCTGTGCTTGTTAACACTTAGCTTATTTCTCTTTGGCCTTTGCTAATATGTTTCTAATGTGCCACAGCTGGAGATGTCCAAGCAGGATGACAGAGGCAGCGAGGAGAGCGCTAATCAAACCAATGTAAGAGGAAAAAAAAGTTTGAGCCCTCCCCACTCCTCTCCAAATATTGTTTTGTGTCCTCATTCTCCCTCCTTCTTCTTTCTCTGACTTTCTTTCCCAACTTCTCCCAGTGACATGACAGATTATTACAGGCCAATCCAATTCACAGTGACTGCATTTGTCATTGAATAAATCACCTAGACACAACTAGGCTAGGAAACAAAGGAGTCATAAAGCCAAATGGCTCGCACTTGTGCATATGCCTGCAAAGCCACACAGACAAACACACACACACACTTGCATGGTGTTATAGATAAATTAAGAACATAATAAAAGGCCAGCAGGCATCCCACACACACACATGCACACACACACAAGTGGAGCTAGTACACACAACGCTATGTAGGACAACAAACAGACAAAAAGTCTTCTGTTGTTCCTCTGCCATTTTTCTGCCACCTGTCAGAGATCTGAAACAACAGCTTGATCACATGCCTTCCAAGTCTCTTCCTCCTTCCCTCGATTTCCTTTTCTTGCACCCGTCTGTTTATTGTGTCGGTGTGTGTGACAGGCATTTCATCCCTCTATCAGACAGAAATATAGCTGCTGGCTGAAATTTCTCCCTCGTCTCATTATCCTCATCCTCATTGTCTTTTTGTATTAAGGTGTTGGTGGGGGGAAACTTTCTGATGTGTTCATTCTTATTCCAGTTTGTTTTTCCATTGTGTTCCATGCATCAGCTTAAGTTTAAGCTTGTTTACTTCTTATCAGCCGCAGCCAAAGTTGCTGCTAGCAGATTTATTTAAGGTAACTTTTTCTCTGTACGTGTGTGTGTGTGTGTGTAGGAAGCTACAGTATCAACAGTGGTGTCCTGCAGTCAGGAGAAGGAAGGACCTACAGAGAAGAATCCGCCGAGTCCTGTCCACTCGGAGAGGGAAGCTCTGCTAGTCGGTACGCTGATGCCGATCTTGCACTAATGTAGCTGCTAAACCCAGTTACACATACATTTTGCATTTGCTTTATTTTTTCATGGAAACGTCTCAGCAGTAGAAGTAGGAACTGCATGCTACAAAGTACAAATTGATATTGTTTTTATGCATTTCTAGAGATAATACTGGTATAGCACATGTATTGGGGAGTATGCACCACAAAAGCGCATCATAAACTTGAAAATTAAATTGAAACTGAACTAATTAGCGCATCTAAGCATTTAGTATGTTTCAAACAAACTATATTGTACAACTGATTATCCACTGACATGTTCTAAGTGCAGAAGTGTAAATACTTTTTTTCCAAATGGCTGCACTGCCATTCTGAATGGCCTCCAGGCTGCACTCCCACTGCCTCCCTCATCTCTCTCCAAGAATTAAGGTGCTTTCAGACAGTTAGTAGTTGAAACTTTTGTGTTCCCTGCATTTGAACTGACGTTGGTAGAAAACAACAGAAACACCACAGCTCCTGGCTACTTTCAATCCCGTGAGTGTGTGAAGACAGCTGCTGTCCACCCAGGATAATCTTATTATGCTGCAATGGGATGTAGCTTTATACAGAGGAAAAGATTTTCGACATGACACGATCAATAAAGCAAGTTTTGCTAAGGACTATCATTGTTCAATATCCCAGACCAAATAATCAGACTCCAAGCCTAATGCAGTACAATTTCTCTTCATTTATGTGTCTGTTTACTGCTGGTGAATAGGTTTTAATATCCGGCAACTATAAAAAATCAGCTCTGTGTAGTTTCCTGTGGTTTCCGTTGGCAAGCTAAATAAGTTGAGCCACCATAAACTAAACAGAAGAGCTTTGTAAAGTCACAAGAACTGCAGATGCCCTCTCTATGCTAGCTGCTGCCCCCACCAGTGTTCTTATTAAAAACAGTCTCTAGAGAAGAGTCAGAGTGACACGAGTGGTCATGAGAAAAGTGAATGAGGAGTGTTAAAGACAAATTTCAATCTTTTGCATTAGTAACCTGCTGAAAGCTGTCAGATGTTAACCCAAACCTCCACTTTGAGTACAGATGCCTCAAGGTGGGTCCTGAATTACTGCCTGCATTAGGACCTGTGCTGTTCAAATTTTAATAATCCAAACTTTTACTTCCTCAGATAATACTGAGCTCACATGGTGCATATTCCTACATACATTTCTGCTAAATTAAAGCACCTTTCAGTTACTAACACACACAATAAATGTGGGGTCAGGAGGTGTCACAGTTTGGGGTTGTTTGTTGGTGTCTGGAGCTGCAGGCGATGCACTTGATGGGTGTTAGAAGGGGCCAAGACACTACAAAAATTCACAACTGTGGGGCCCACAGGTCAGTTTTCGCCCGGGGCTCTTCAGCAGGTTACTGTGGCATTGTGATGTGAAAGCTGTCGAAACTCGGGCAAACACCCTTCAGGTACAGCATGAGGCACAGAGACAGCAGAAATACTCAAACAGAGGTGAACAGATACAGATTTGCTGCTGATGCATTTTGAGATGCATCTCATCTGGTGGAAATGTGCTACAAATTTGCATGAAATTGTAAAACATCCTCTCGAGATTTTCATCAGATCCAGAAGAAAAAAAAAAATCTAATCATCATAGCTTCCTTTTATCTCGAGCTAACTCAAAGGAGGAAATGTCCTGGTAAAATAAGAGGAACATTTGGAGTTTCTGTTACCGTTAAAAGTGTTTAATGATCATCTGTGTGAAACGTTTACTGATAATGAGTCTGAGTCTCGGTGCGAGCGCCGGCACTCGTATTCTGGCAAATGGCACACACACACGCGGAGTGGGTGCATGTTGTTAAAGCAAACGTCTGGAGGGCATGTACATTGGCTCTTTAAGGCAAATAAACACAGACAGCAGAACCACTCCAGTGGGCGATTTCATGCAAATGAATCAACATGAAATTTTACTTGGTGTTGTATCTCAATGCACCATTAGTCTCCCAGTCAGTCTCTTTTTCATTGCCAGCGGAGCAGCTCCAGGCAAGCTCATTGTTTGTGTTCAAGTATCGACTGATGTCCTGCAGGTGGCAAAAATGAAGCCTCGGGAGTAGTAATTTCTTCTTAAAAGTCTCAAATGATTGCGGTATTGTTGCTCTGGTGTTCAAACCGGTGGAAAGCTTTGTGACTTGAACGCTGTGTGTTTCAGCTGTCGGTCCCTCTGTGCTCCGCTGGTGGTTAGTTAGCAGGTAAAGCAGGGGATTACTTCTCTCCTGGCCCTGTTTGTTAGCTGATAGCAGATGGTTTGTTTGAGTTTGGGGAAAGTGTGGCTTTGATGGGAAACAACGGCATCAAAGCTGTCATTAAACACTCTTTCTAATCTGGAGACAGAGCATACAAGATGTGCTTAACAGAACTGGGACTCTGAGAGAAGCCACTCGAAACCCCTGAAAGACTCAGCCGGAGGAGAGGAGAAGACAGTGCATCCTCTCGCAGTTTGTCTGAGTTTGACAGCTGACAGAAACTGGATGTTTGTGACATTCTCCTGTGTTAACATCTTTGCATGACTTGTTTTTTTTTTTTTCTACCTCAGGGATCATTTCGACGTTCCTGCACGTCCACCCGTTTGGAGCCAGCATCGAGTACATCTGTTCCTACCTGCAGCGTTTGGACACCAAGGTAACAGGCACGCAGGATTCAAAACTTCCACCGTGGAGTTCATTAGCAAAGCTGAGCTTCAGTAACACTTTAGATCACATGCACCCATGCAGACACTGTGTCGGTCCCCCCCCACAGGGCTGACATATGGGCTTGTTGTATGCCAGGGTCCCTGCTGTGTGGTTGAGACACAGTCCCTCAACACAAACAGTGCTCCCCGTGCTTTTACAGCCCTTTCCATAGAAACTGATGCTTTTGGAGACGATGTCTTTGGGTGAAGCTGAAGTATTTACAAGGAACGGTTTGACATTTTGTAAAGAGCTCTTTAAATCTTTATTCAACTCTCTGACAAAATGTCAAAGTATCTCTTTAAGCAATCAGGAACTAGATTTGGATCAAGATTTTTAATTTGGCTAAATTCAGCATTTACAAATCTGTTTTTACACATTTCATCTCAATTTCTCCTCATTACAAAAGAGCAGTGAAAAACATATCATTGGATTTTTTTTTTATCTGCCCTCGCTTAAAATGACTAATATCAATGAAGGCAGGTTAGCAGAGAGTTAGCATTACTTCTTAAATGGCTAAAACCGAAGGTTTGTCTGTTTGCTAATAAACGGCACTTTGCAGCTGTTTGATCACCTCTGATCACTTTGCAATAATTTTATAACCCTGTATTAAAAATTTGATGCCCGTCATATCATTTTTTTTTTTTTAATGTGATCAACTCATGGTGCTAAATCAGGATCTTTTTGTATTCGAGTCAGCGGCTTGGCAAGTAAACTTGGCTACAGCTTTTTAATCAACAATTTTAACTGGCTTTAACTTAAACTTTAACGTTCAGGCTTCTTTGCAAAGAAAGGGTGTTTAAAAAGATTCTGATATGGTGAGTGGAAATGATGCTGTATTTGAATTCGACAGCTGTTATAAAACAATCCCAAGACCTAAAGGGAGCAGAGGAAACACTCCCAGAGAAAAGATACACAACAAAAAGTCTGTCACACACAGAAACACACTCACAAACAACATCAGAAACGATGAATCAGAATACTTCAGAAACTGTTTTGGAGAAAGTTTCTCTCACTTTCCTAAACTGGTATTTCACAGCTATATGTCTCGCCATATCTGGCTAGATGTGTGATTTCCCTTGATGCCGAAACATATTAAAACTAGTACTGACACTCGAAGCCAAACAACACCCTCAATCCTCAGACACCCTTAGTTTCCGCCCTGTCTGGTGAAGCACAGCTATTTTATCCCCATCGTTCTGCGGAGGTATTTTAGACGTATTATCGCTCTTCACTGCCACTTACACAAGGCTTTCAAAATGCCAACTTTCAATGTCACCTCCAGAAAGGTAACACTGAGATTAATGGCCATGTCTGCTCTCCGCCCCAACAAGAAGACCCTCAGAAAAAATGGCTGTAGTCACCGCTCCCTTTGCAGCCTCCGCGGTCTCTTGCCAGACCGAAGACACGTTTAAAATTAGACTGTCAGATTTCAGGCAGCTCAAAACTTGCTCATTATTTGGAAGAATTAATTCACCAGCTCCAAAAACTTTGTCTCTACGTCCACAAAGTTGCCCCAAGAAATTGCTGTTCTCTGTCAGAAACTCTCTGAATATGTTCATCACCACCCTGACTCATTCTCACACATGCAAAGAATAGAGTGTGACTGTCTTCTCTCGTGCCTTTTGGGTTTTTTTGTCTAGAGTGTCTGTGTGTTCTTGTCAGTGTGTGTGTGTGTGTGTGTGTGAGTGAGTGCATACGCCCACGCATTGTCTGTCCGTGTCCGTGTGTGTGTGTGTACAAATTTGCCTGAGCCTGTGTGTGTCGTTCTAACACTGACTCTCCGCTACACACATCAAGCAGCCCACAGAGTTTTATCAATATCACTGGCTAGACTTCTCAACAACAAGCCCAATCCTCTCTGCTTATCTGGTTGCTCCACACACGGCTCCATTGTCTGCACTGACACACCAGTCCTATCTCCATGATGGACATTAATGCATCCTGACATCAGCACAGGGCTTGAACAATCTTCTTATTAATGCAAGACACTGCAGGTTGTCTACAGGGGATTTTGGCAGTGTCACCTCAGGATTTTCATTGACTAATGATGGTCGACCCACCCGAACGGTGCTGGATTGCACTTAGTCATAAATTTACTGACACTATAATTCTTTTATTGCAGTGGAGGTGTGAGGGTAGTGAGTGAATCTTTTGTAAGTGTGAGTAGAGAGGAGGTTTGGAGTGTGTAAAAGAACAAACTTTAGAAGGATGAGCAATGTCTAAAGTTAACTCATTGTTTTTGGAAAGAGCTGGTCAAGAGTGTCCTATTTAAACCACAAAATATTGACTAAGCATTTCTCATAAAAGACGCCCTGTTCTCTGAAAAAAATGAGCTCATAAACGATTAAGGAGCGTAGGTGCACACCTTGGAAACTCACTGGAAAAACGTCTGTAAACAAATCCCTATACCTCCCAATGAGATGTTGCTTGCTATGTGATTGTTTCTTACATTTAATGTTAAAATAAGACAAATACATTCTCTAGCTTTATTTTTTTTGCGTTGACAGTGACAGATAAAGACTTTATCACAAACTTTAATCACAAACTCATCCATTACTTTAAAAAATCCACGCACTGAAAGAACACAAACCAAATCACATTTGTGACTTTGCACAAAGTGAGCACTTTTAAACTGTAAGCCCCATCTTAACACACACTTGATTTTTAAAGTTGAACTGCCTTCATTTTGATGAATTCCTGTCTGATATTGTACCAGTCTCAATCACAGAGGTCATGCTTAAGGAGGAAAAAGTTGCCAAACTAAAAAATTATTCATATTTTGCAAGTTGCACTGCTACTGAAGCTGTTGTTTTGAATGCCCACAGCTACAGGAAATGTGTAATAGGTGGAGTTAAAGCCGAGGCATTCACTTGTCCTCAGTCTTCTCACACAACAGAAGATGGTCCTGACAGGTTAATCTCCAGGCAGTTTGTATTGTGTTAATATTTAAATGCTCTTTTCAGAGTTAAACCACATAAATGTAACAAATGGCTCGAGAACTAATGGAAATACAATAGTGAGTCAATAAAATTGTAATTAAAAATGTGACCAATGATGTTGAAGAGTCCAGGAAATAAAACTGAGTTTAAGTGAGGATTTACAGCAAGAAAGGATCAAAGCTTAAA
>JAQNCA010000032.1:17788904-17812531 GCA_029783725.1 Acanthurus tractus | reverse complement strand
ACAGCTATGCAGTTGTGGTTTGCCAGTCACAAGCCTTGTATGTTTGTTTGTGTGCATGTGCGTCTGTCTGTCTGTCTGTCTGTCTGTCTGTCTGTTGGGGAGTGTCAATACATAGCCAGAGGTCTGCTGTTTATTTTGGGGTCATCAAGGGAAAGAATGGAATCCAGAGGTGCAAGTCAAGTCTTTAAAGAAAATTTGTAAACTCTTGATGACAATAAGTCTTAATGAGCATATATATTCAAAAATTTGTGTAGTTTCACAGACTCTCACTCGAGGGTGGGGGCTGGGGCAGATTGCAGTTTGCTACCTTACCATAAGATACTACTTAATCCACAGCACTGGTCCTTTAATTTGCAAATAACTAATTACCATCTAAAGACCCGAGGGCTTTTTGCCTGGTTGGTAATTCATTCTCTGTGGGAATAAATTGTTGTGCCAATAGAAGATTTAGTGCACCTGCTAGTTTTCCAGTAAATGTTAAATTAAAGTAAGAATGCTGCTATAATGCTTGAAATTTAAGAGTCGTGTTTCATAATAAGGACACACATTGTGAAACAAAGAACAATCCATCAAGGTGAAAAAGTCACGCTTTGTGTTTCAAACAGTCAGTGGAGCTTGTTGTCTCAGGGTGTTTTCGGGTGAACTGATCTTTATCACACTGTGACTGTTTTTTCTGTTTGAACAAATATTGAGAAGCCTTCTTTGCTTTCCCTGCCCCACATGTGAAAAGATGCACAGGGTGATAAACCTTGTTAAACAAGCTGTAGACAGTAAGAAGAACACAGGTGCAAGTCTAGAGTTGCATTGTCAATGTTCTCCTTCACTGTGTGACTCCAAGTCCATGTTTTTCCGCAGCCATGGCAGCCTCAGTCATGTGTTACTTTCTGTAACATTTCCACCTTGCTGTCCAAGCAAAAAAAAAACCTCTTGTCTTTCTTTTCACCATTGCTGCTGTTCTCTGTAGTCTCTTCTGCAAACAAGCAGTCATCCTTCTGCTTCCTGTTTACAGAGTCACTTGAATGCCCACAAAGTATGTAAAAGGTCATGTGATATGTGTTTACCGTTCTTGTTAGTATGAACAGAGATTATCTCTGAAATGGTGCTTAAATGCTTTCCTGGACAGAGATCGTTTTAGTTTTAAAACTCTGTTAAAAAAAAGGAAACATATTAGTGTTAATGCAGCCTTAAATATGTGGTTCTCTGCCATGTAAACAACTGAATAGGATTTTAAATGTTTGTCCAGTTTGACGTAAGACTGTGCGGTGAGATTTCATTGATGCACATCCAGTCTTTCTTTAACAGCACAGAACATGCAGGGATGGGAGGCCGCTAAGAATAGCAGGGATTAGAGATTACAGTGAGAGTAAGTGCCTGACTTGGCTGGTTATGTCATTAACTCCTCTACCTGTCATGGTGTGTGTCTGCCTGTGACATTCACTAGCTGTCATTGACTTGAGTCAGCCTGGTCATTAATGACAGCCAAACAGCAGCTCGAGAAAAGCCTTTTATTGATGCACTAATTCTGTGAATGAACAGTAAAGATTAACGCTAAGATTAGGAAGCATTTCGTTTTTGCCACTCCACTCCATGTGGCACAAACCCATCCTGCAACCACTGGAACAAACAGTGGGTTTTCAACAAGCCATGGGACCATGACTTGGCAATAATAGAGGAGGGTGACTATTTAAGGAAGTTCACTCTTAATCTGCCGACAGTGTGTGAGTTGTAAATTCCCTACCACCTTTTAAAGGCTCTGGCTCAGGGCCTGTGGGTTCAGTGCTGCTGTTTTGGATGTGTTAAGAAGCAGCAAAGGAGCACAAAGCTATCACATTCGGCAATGGTGTGCGCGAACACTGAGTCCTGGAGACGGGAGGTCTTTATTTTGTGTTTACATAGCAAGAACAGTTATGCAACCCAGATGCAAAGCAGAGATGATGGCTAGAGGGGGAATGAGAAAAGCACCCTGGGAGAGTTGACACTTGTTGGTGCTCAGTGAGGTGCGAACCTTGAATGCGATGTCCTGGCCAACACACTCCCAAAACATCAGCTTCGCTTGCCATCTGGCAAACTGAGACAACGGCTGTTAGGAACATTTCAGCCATGTCTAAAAGCAAATCATTCCTCCTTTGAATCCAACACTGTCGCCCCAGTGCTTTTATTTCTATGCATGTGTACGACAAAGCACACAACTAGAGAGCTGCTATTGTACTGTGGATTAAGGGGATTAAAGTTAAAAACACACATTACTGTGGATGTGTAGTGTATTTATATATACCATTATGTAGGTAAAGTAAAGATGAAAATCTCTCTTTTTTTGCTGTTTGGTCAGTGCTCCCTGCTTGATCCTTTTAATGAGATTTAGCAACATCAAATGTCCTACTTACATACAGGTCTCATTTACAGTGACTCAAGCTGTGCTCTGTGCAGTTATTGAACTGCAATTAATTGTAATTCTTAGATTCACAACACCATTTGACTTCAAGTAGTAATTATCAGTCTGTGTGAGAGTCTGGTTGGTTTAATGTTCTGTCTATCTCTGATACGTTTTTAATAAAGTCATTAGGGCGTAAATTACTTTCTGCAGCTGCTCGGCTGCTGCTTTATAGAGTCATTAGCAATGATGCATTTAGTCGACGAGATATTTTACCCTCTTCAAGGGGCATTATACAGCAATAAAAGTACATTAGTACATATTTAACATGTTTAGTGGTACCTTTCTCAGTCGAATTATGTGATACATCATTCATACTGTATATTGTAGGTCACCTTTACATATTATCAGACCAGCTGCCTTTATTTTTGTTTTGTGGTTTCTAAACTGCCATGATTGGCTAATTGGCTGTTAGCTGCCAGACTGTTTATGTCCCAAATAGTGTTTTGTGGAAGTCAGATAAATTTAAAGTTCAACCTTTTTGTTTTTATTCAACTTGGGGCAAAATAAGAAAACATGAAGTCCTGTTTTCATTTATGATAATTTGCCCTTCAGAAATGTCAGCTTTTACATACAGTTAATTGCTATTCCCGCATAGCATTCATGTGAGGAAGTTTTCAGTTTTTAATTGTTGAGACTCATGATTCAGTAAATTAAGTTCATTAGCAATGAAGATTGAGATGTGAGTTCCAATAGCTTGTCATAATTTTATTCCGCTTGTTTCTGCTTCCAGGCTTGAAACTTTGTGGCACGATGAATTGAAAAGACGAGGGCGGGAGGGGGCATCCCTGACGAGAGTTTTCTGGAGGTTCTGCCAAACCCGGATGCTGGTGGCCATCTTTTCCCTTCTCCTTACAATGGTGGCAGGCTTCGTTGGGCCTGTGAGTATCGTCCAAATCCTCTTTTGCCTTTATATTCTGCTGATTTGGCTAATATGCCTTTCAGCGTGGTCACTGGCTCGGAGTCCCAAGTCCATGTGCATTTTCTGAGAATCGCTTTATCCCGTTTCACGCTGGTCTGAAAATTGAAATGAAACCATACTGGGAGATTACAAAGCCTTGGATAGTGAAACCCATATTAATACCACAGATTAGCTGGTTTGTACCCAGTCACGCTGTGGTCCAATCAGATGGCTTTTTTTCATCTTTCACAATTTGGGCTTTTTAGATTCCTCCCAAAAAACCTTCCTTATCTGAAATTTTAAATAATCACCTTAAACCAAAGGGTGATTATGTTAAAAATTCACAGTTTATGATATTACGGAGTCGATCCCATTGTTCCTTGTGCTCTAAGCTGTTTATTTTGATGTGATGTTATGTGTACACTCTGTGCTTGCTACTACCCACAACTAATAGCATTAACTGGATTTAGTTCTTACGCAAGGACGCGTCTCACATTCCTGACTGTTTTCTTCAGTCCCTTTAAACAAAGCCATGTTGTGAATATTCTATCTGTGGTTTAATGTTTCCAGTTTTCTCTCACATTTTGACCCGTCACACAGTGGGTTTTTTTACGTCATGATGCTCACCCATCAGGCTCCTGAGCTAACGTCCTTTCTGTGCAACCAGTTTTTCTGGTTGTTAATGTGTTACTCAAATGATCTTTCTGTTGGTTAGAGTTAATATTCTCTTTTATCTTGCTGCTCTTATCTAGTTTCTTTCTCTTTCATGTGGTCCCTGCTTTTCTTATCTCTATCAATGGCTTATCCAAAATCTTACCCTCTCCTTGTTAACTCCTTGTTCTCTTTTCCTCTTTCTTCTGTTCTTTTTTGCCTGTTTCTTCTCTTTTCTTCTAATATTTCTTTGCTGTTTCTTTCACAGTCTTACCCACTCCTTTCACTTTCATGTTGTTTGTTCCCAGGCTCTCCTGATTCGAGCTCTCCTGGAATACTCACAGAGCCCAGAGAGCTCTGTCCTGCTCGGCCTGTCTCTGGTGGCCGGGATCTTCCTCATGGAGTTGATGCGCTCCTGGTCACTGGGGCTCATGTGGGCCGTCAGCTACCGCACTGCAGCACGCCTCCGGGGGGCAGCTCTCACTTTTGCCTTCAACAAGATCCTCCGACTACGCAGCACCAAAGACATCGGCCCAGGCGAGGTAGGTGATAAAACCCTGGAGGGGACTCATCTCCAAATTAACGAAATCATCCCTCTCTGTGGGGCACTGCATGCAGATGATTGAGATAGATTTTTATTTCTCCTCTTACACCATTCCTGCTCAGATCTCGACAAATCCCATAGCCTGAGGGAGGGGAGGCGGTGTGAGATTAGTCATTACACAGCTTAAAAGGAATCAGAGTCCAACAGGGAAACATTGAAATAAGGACAACAGTGTTTGTTAAATTCCTCTCATAATCTGAATTGTGAGGTTTTTAGTATGCCTTGTATGTTAAGAGTTGTTCTACTATTATTTTTTTATTCCATTTTTAATGTAAATCACCGTCTGTCCACACAGCTGATCAACATCTGCTCCAGTGACGGCCAGCGGCTGTATGAAGCAGTGTCAGTGGGCTGCCTGCTGGCTGGGGGGCCCCTTGTTGGAATGCTGGGTCTGTCATACACTGCATACTTCTTGGGCCCCACTGCTCTGCTGGGGTCAGCAGTTTTCATCCTCTTCTACCCCATCATGGTATGACTTCTGCCAGAACATCTGTAGCAGTGAGGCGGGAGGATAAAGCGCTTATTCAGTTGAAGTTTTGACACTTTGTGCAAAGCTGTTGTTACAAAGACAAAGCACAAGATTCAATAATTACAGGAGAAAAAATCTGAATAAATTAGCAACAACACATAAAAAGACAGACAACTGTCAGCATTTTTTATGTAGTGTAAATTGCTGTCTTTAACAGAATTTAATATCATCAAAAACTGTAAAATGTTACCAAGTAATGATCCCTCTCATTAGGGCGCTGAAAAGCAATTTCATTCGAACATTCTCTTAAAGTGTCACTAGAAGTTAATGACCAGAGTCTTGTTTAATTGTTGACTCATTATTTTCTGTTCGAAGACTTCTTTAAATTTGGTTAGTAGATGACTTGAGTGCTCATCACTTTAGAATCTTTATGTTACAACCAGCACTTTTTAAAAGCATCAAAACTCCTTGGCTATCAATCTCCTGTCAACTTTGCAGCTTTTATTTTCAAATTACACTCAGTCTAAGCTGGAGCCTGACAGCCAGAGACGCTGGTATTGATGTGAAAGGCATTTATCACTCTGGTCTCCCGGACAGCCCTGCAGCACAGCTAATGTGATTGTGTCTGCTTTCATTTCCTCCCCTGCCACTTATTTCTCTTGTCATCACTTCCTTTGTTCCTTCCTGGGCAGATGCTTGCATCAAGACTGACGGCGTATTTCCGGAAGAAGTGTGTGGCGGTGACTGACCGGCGCGTGAGGCTGATGAATGAGATCTTGGGCTGCATAAAGTTCATCAAGATGTATTGTTGGGAGGATGCCTTTGCACAAAATATCCACAGTGAGTGGCTTTCGTGCTCCTAAATGACTCAGCAACGTCATAACACACAGTTCGTGTTATGTTTGTGGTCAGGAGCGGGTAGATTTAAAAAAATCCAAACTTCATGCTGTTATGTACTTTTCTAAAAGGCTTTTCATTTCCAGGTCACTCAGAAAAAAGGTCCCCTCATTTGAATACCTGTCACTGTTGCAAATGATTCACTAATTGAACAGTTTATCACCTGAAATTGGACTTATCCTCTTAGTGAACTGGCTAGATAACCTTGACCCTAAATCTATTTTCATTAGCTTTCCCTGTTTCAGCCATTCTTTGTGCTCTAATCTATAATCAAGGCCAGCTTGAATCCCCTTGGCTTCAAGGTTAATTTGCAAGGTGTTTGAGGTCTTATGATACCTTGAATGACTGTCAAGGCTGCTCTAGTTATCCATGAATTAGAGATGGCCTTTTCTCATGAGGCCTTCACTGTAGGATGTGGATAAGGATCATTTTCCCCTTTTAATCATTCTCCAAATTAGCCAGGTGGGGCTCGTTTTCACTGCTGTCCTTTGATTACCTCTTATAATCATAATTAATTTGCATTCAACTTAATGGCCAACGAGTCTGAAGAGTTGTGGTGTAATTCCCTTAATTCCCTCCCTTTTGTAGTTAATCTGATCACAGTATTTCTAAGCCTGATGTGTGTGACTTCTGCTTTAGTACTTCATGCAGAAACACATATAGCATCCAGAGCAAAATCCCATGGAGAATAACATGTACCACCAGAAGGAGGGTGTTCTTTTATTTCACACACAGTGCTGCCAGGGTCTGAATTAAAGATGCACAAGCTTTTTGTTCCAGTCTTTGCACCCGATGAACTGGACGAACAAAGCAGCAAAGCAGCTAGTGGGTGCATTTGGGAGATACAAACATGAAGGAGAAGGGTGCAGGATTCGGGCTTCACACTTGGACAGTTATCAAGGTTCAGCAGGTTTTGAAGCCCCTCTCATACCATGTATAGATGTGGGGCCCTTGTCCTCCCTTGTGTATCTATTTCTGTCCACTCGATGTGTGTTGGTCAGGGGCCCTTATGGTGTTGGTGATTGAATGTTCACTGGAGGACCCTTTGGGAGTCACTCGACCCATAATTTATTTTCTCTCTCTTTCTGCTTATCTTTGCCTTTCTATCATCTCTCTCTCTCTCTCTTCTTCTTCCACAACAGAGGTGCGGTCAGAGGAGAGGAGCATACTGGAGAGAGCCGGGGTCGTCCAGAGCCTCACAGTTGGTGTGGCTCCTATCGTCGTTGTGATAGCGAGCGTGTGCACTTTCACCCTGCATATGGCTTTGGGCTATGATCTGACTGCAGCTGAGGTATTTGAATAGGGAGACATGTAGTCCCAATGCTCTCTGCATATTTCTATTTTGGAGGAATCTGAACTGTAAACATGCTTGGTACAAGTTTTGTTTACCATAAAATTCCACTAAAATACTATTTCCAGGTGCTTATTGCGTCTGTCCTGCTGTCTAATTAAAGGACTTTTAAAAAATCTTCTCTCACCACTGTGTTTCCCATCTCAGGCTTTCACTGTGGTTGCAGTTTTCAACTCCATGACTTTTGCCCTTAAAGTCACACCGTTGGCTGTGAGATCATTGTCCGAAGGTGCTGTCGCAGTCAAAAGATTTCAGGTGAGAAATGAAGTGTCTCTGTCTTTTTCTCTCTCTAATGTTTATGAAGGTCAGCAGACCAAAATAGAACCATGGGACAGCAGGTTTTAGCCAGTCAAATCCAGTAGGAGCTGTTCAAAAGTTGCTCCTCTTGAACAAACGCACCCACACCAAATACTGTCATTTTTGACAAACTGTATTCCGAACACATGGCAAAAGTCACATGTTAGTGAGAGATTGCTGCACCGAGCCCAGCTAGGGTTAAGTAAGCAATCGTTTCTGCCAAGGATTAACCAACAGCCTTCAGACATTCTGTGTTTTCACACTATAGCAGGGAATAATAAAGTAATGAAGTATTTAGGTCCAAAGCTGAGTAATATGTTGGCCCTGCTGCCACTAGCTCATGATGTCGCACAACCTCAAGTGTATTAAACTGTCTTTATTCAATCTGCTTTAATACAAGTAAACTTTGAGCTGGATTTTGTACATTTCCTTTCGTTCCTAGCAAAATAAGTTCATGTCAAGTTGGTTGTCACAATGTTTGGTCAGAACTGCATAAAGCATAGAGTAACTCTTTGTGTCCATCCCCTCAGAGGCTCTTCATGATGGATGACAGAGAAGTTATTTTGATCAAAATGGACGATCCCAGCAATGCAGTTGAATTTCAGGACGCAACACTGGCTTGGGAAAAGGCGCGCCCTCCAGCTGCCAAACCGAACCCGCCTAACAAGAAGCGAGGTGGGATGAAACGTGTCCTACGCAGGGAGAAGCTCAGCCTGTACATCTCCACCGAGGACAGCAAAGGAAACAAGGAGGGTCCAAACGCACAAAGTCTCCTCACAAATATGGAGCAAGAGAGTCCACAAAGCACCATATCCTCAACTCAAAGCATACGACCTCCACTGCACAAGACTCTGCACCGCATTGACCTGCGCATCAAGAGGGTAACAATACAAATACATTCAGCACATTAAGTGAATGAAGGGCATTTGTGTCTAAAGAGCTAACAAACCTTTGCCTGCTTTATCATTAAATCCCACAATGCCACTGTTTGTTTTTTAATCTTTCAAGGGTTCACTGGTTGGAATCTGCGGAGGCGTCGGCAGTGGGAAAACCTCTCTTCTGTCTGCTTTGCTTGGACAGGTGAGATTCATCTAAATGTGCATTTAGTTTGCTCAGTTTAAGTTTCCCCTTCGCAAAGAACAGACATGAATACAGTGAGAAGGCAAACTTAAGTCTCTATAAACATTTTTATTCACACACAGTGCCACACAACAACCTACAGTTTTAAGAAAGGATGTTTTAAGTGTTTCCTGTGCCTCAAACCCTCTGTTTGTGTGCTGCAGATGACCCTGTTAGAAGGTAATGTTGCTGCTAGTGGTGGCTTCGCATATGTGTCACAACAAGCCTGGATCCTGAATGACTCACTGAGGGACAACATCCTGTTTGGAAAAGACTATGACCAAGACAAGTAAGATCGGCCACTGTGTAATGATGTTATGAAGAAAATCAATATAACGTCGTATTTACCCCTAATATCACATCTTTCCTAATCAGATATAATGCTGTTCTGGATGCCTGCTGTCTTCTCCCAGATCTTGCAGAGCTCCCATATGGAGACATGACTGAGGTATTTGTGCAAATCTGCTTCGCAGTAATAAGACTTTTTAATTAAATAGTTTTTTAATCTTAATTAATTGGTGTGTGCTGCAGCTTTTTTTATGTAACTGCTTGTAATTCAGTGGAACCACAACTAGAAGAAAGTTTTATGGAGCTGTTTTTGCTTTTTAATTTGCAAGATCGGAGAGAGAGGTGCGAACCTGAGTGGAGGGCAGCGTCAGAGGGTGAGCCTGGCTCGTGCCCTCTACAGCGAGCGGCCCATACTTCTCCTTGATGACCCTCTTAGCGCTGTTGATGCTTGTGTTGGTTCCCATGTCTTCCGTAAAGCCATCAGGGGTGTCGCCAAAGGCAAGACGGTCCTCTTTGTAACCCACCAGCTGCAGGTACAGGACCATTTGTGAATTCCTGACGACACCAACTTTTCCCTCAGAATCCGTCATGTTTTTAGTATTTTCTGGATTGTGTAAAAGAAGTAGCTCAAAAATCAATTTGCTCATAAAAATTTAAAGCTGTAAACATCTGAAAAGTGCCTGCAACTTTGAATCTTTTAAAATTAAATTTCCAATAATCTTCCTTTGCCTGTCTTTTTTATCTTTTTTGTCTATGCTAGTACCTGCCTGAGTGCGATCATGTTATTCTGATGAAGGATGGGCAGATTGCCGAGTACGGCACACATGCTCAGCTAATGGCTAAAGAGCGTGACTATGCCACCGTATTCAGCAGCATGCAACAGGAGGTAAGGCCGGGGGCAAAGGAGGCACCAGGTCCCTTGACTAGGGCATCTTTGCCCTTTCTACACAATAACACTGAACATTACAAGCTGAATAATTCACACTATAAGCCCAGAAAGGCTGACCCAATAGCTGGAAAATGTTAATTTATACATGGCCTTTCATTATTTATGTGTGTATTGATTTACTGGGGAGCTGCTAAAGACCCGGTCGCCAATACTTCAGTTTAAATGACTTGCAGGGTGTTTTTGTTACAGCTGCTGTGATTTGTGGCGGTGGCATGTTTTACAGCTCACTTTCTCTCCCTACCTTTGTGACTCCTAGAATCTGGTGAAAGAGAATTTGAAAAACAAACAGCGGAGGGCCGGTGCAGGAAAGGCAGACAGTGCTGTCGTTGTCGCCAAGGTCGTACCAAAGGGGGAACGTAAGAAAGGAGGTGAGAGACCCTGACAGTTTTTTATGCTCCACATGGAGAATGAATGCTAAGTGCTTATTTTTCCTCCAGAATGGTTCACAGGTAACTGTATACTTGCCCTCTTTGTTTATGTAGAACAACTGATGACGACTGAAGAGAAGGGCTCCGGTGCAGTCGACTGGTCTATGTATGCTGCCTACATCAAAGCAGCAGGAGGTCCATTAGTCTTCATCATCAACATCTTGCTCTTCCTCTTCACCACAGGCAGCGTAGCCTTCAGTAACTGGTGGCTGAGCTACTGGATTAGACAGGGAAGTGGGGTGAGTGTGTAGACAATCCTGTGTCACTATAATTGACACCACTTTTTTTAGTGTGTATTTCAGCTCCCAAAAGTAAAATAAGTACTATTCTTCAGTGAGATACGGGAGCCGACTGAGAATTAATCTGAACGTGCATGATTAAAAAAAAGTAACGTTTCCACAGTGAACTTAATTAAAAACAAGCGTGCGCAGTGAAGAAACAGATTCACATTGAGAAATGTACTTGGAAAAGTAAACATCTCTGAACTGAATGATTTTCATGTACTTTTTATGTGCTTTTCTCATTTTCATTAGTGGCAAAATTCCTGCATGCTGAAAAATTGGATTTTTTTTTTTTTGTCTCAGTCTTGGTAATTTGTTGCTCCATCTGCCCTCAGAACACATCATTAATCTCGGCGAATGAAACGAAGGCGAGCAACAGCATGAGACTCAACCCTCACATTCAGTATTATTCAACAGTTTACGTGTTATCTATGGGAGCTTCTTTATTGCTGAAGACGATGAGAGGGCTGGTGTTTGTGAAGGTGAGCTCCCCCCCCCACAGTTTTTTCTTCACAGGCTCCCACCTTTGTGTCACATGCTTCGTCCTTTCAATCACTGATGAACTTTAAAAAACGATAGCGGTGCAGAAATGAGTATGAAAAGTTGATATATCAGCGGTGTGTCGGTAAGTGGAGCTCCTGCCTGATTGTCTTTATTGTCATTTTTTCATGCTCTCATAGTTCCAGTGCTATTATTGAAAACGCCTGTGGGCAAAATCCATTTATCTGTCCACTGCCATGTCTCACAGCTTTACAACGTCTGCGTGTGTGTGCGTGAGAGTGCAAAAGAAACAAAGAGGCAGAGAGAAAGGAACGGATGTGTGTGCGTGCGTGTCAGTGCCCCTTCGGGTGTGCGTCCTCTTTTCCAAGCTAACCCATCCTGACACCGCATTGCAGAGGTTAGGTCCCCACGTTAATGTGTGCCACTTGAAATTGCTAATTTTTCAAAGATGGCTAATCTTTTTTTACCCCTAGCTGTGATGAGATCTCTGGGACTGTTGAATATTCCATTAATAGAATTAATTTGTTCTCTGCTGCCACATGTAATTTCTGTCCAGTTGGTGAAACGTCTCTTGCTCATTAGGTCATGACCTTTATGTCAGCCTCACAGAAACTCATTATAAATGAAGATTTGACAGCTTGTCTTGCGCTAGGGAAAAAAAAAAATTAACTACCCACCACTGTGCACATGCTTAGCATATGGTGAGGTAACATTTGTTACTCTGCAGGCAACATGTGAGTGCTACTGTACTCGTCCATTGTGTGTGTATGTGTTTCTTTTCTTTTCTTTTTTTTTTTTTTGTTTAAGGCACATTGACAGACAATTTCCTTCCCAACCGTCTGTTTATCTGAGTAGTGATTCTTTCCGTATGCTTCTTAAAGTTGTTTGTTTACATGTGTCAGGTCTCATGTTCAGACGCTGCTGTTGTTTGTGTTGACAGTGCACGGTGAAGGCTGCCTCCGTGCTCCACGACAAGCTGTTCCGCAGGCTCCTCCTCAGCCCCATGCGCTTTTTTGACACAACACCCCTGGGTCGTATCCTGACCCGCTTCTCCAGAGACATGGATGAGGGTGAGGCTTGATTTGTCTTGACTGGAAAACTTTACCCCAAGAGAGCTCTCAGTCAGTGAAGTCGCCCTGGTTGACAAGGTGTAGTGCCATGACACAGTGTGATTTCACATGGAGTTTTTTGCCCGAGGGAGCTGCTGTCTGTTATCCACTTCACTCGTGTCTGCTTGACGTGTTGAATTGTTGGTTGCTTTTTTTTCCTTTTTTTTTTTAAATCTTTGTTGTATTTCTAAACATTATATCTTTTTAGAATCCATTGACTTTCTTCTTTTTTGTGTGAGGAAAAAATAAAGATCAAACAACACCTCAGGAGACACAAAGATAAAGGTTTACATGTAGAGACAGAGATCCAACATCACACACAGTGACTGACATATAATGTGTTTCTCCTCCACAGTTGATGTGCGTCTCTCCATGCAAACTGAAATGTTGCTGCAGAACTTGACCCTGGTGCTGTTTTGCTTGGGAATGGTGGGCATGGTTTTCCCTTGGTTCCTGATCTCCATCCTTCCCCTGGGAGCCTCCCTCTGCATTGTCAACCGCATCTCCAGGTCTGTGTCTCATCACTCCGTTGCTATCATTGCTATTGGCATTTTGGCTGCATAATTATGGCCATAATGTTAACCATGATCATTTGTGCAGCTCTGAGATTAAATTTTTTTTTCTCACAATTATTCATTGATTTTCAGGGACAAATTTTTTTGCAGTTATGCATGCTAGATGGTAACATTCGGCTCAGATAATGTTATTCTTCTCGGCCCCAAATGCATTCATCGCTCTGCAGTCTTTTTAAGATTTTTTCAGGTGGTTTAACGGGTTAGTTGTGTTGCTTAGCAGCACAAAAACAAGACGCTATTTATTGACGCTATCGATGCTGTTTGCATATAATTTGTTCTGACGAACATGCTCTTGCATGTTTTTATTGCCCTAAATCGGAATTACTTCCTAACAATCAGTACTTGGATTATTTGTTCTGAGGGACTAACTGTTTGTCTTCTGCTCCAGACATTTGATTTTTTATTTTTTTGCTAGCTTGATTTGCTGTGCATTTAAGTTTTCCCCACAGCAAAGCATGCATTTTAAAAGTCAGTATCACGTTTGATCATGTTCATTACATTTTGGTTGGCAAAAATATGTGATCACATTTAATGTAGGATTAATTGTGCAGCTTAAATGGCACTGAGTTTGTGAGTCAAACAAAAAATAGATACATAGATTTTTATTTTACAAAGAGGCTTTTGATTAAAGGTGAAACCCAACACATCTGATGCACAAAAATGCTGCCAAATAAAATAAGCTGACAGTGGTGGACCTTGTATCTTAAAAGGAGAGAATTGGCCAAAATACACTTTGTGTCAAAACAAAACAAAACAAATTGAACACTTGACAGCAGAACCCATAATGATTATGAATTAGATGCTACAAACTTGTTCCAATCAGAAAAATGTTAACAGGAGAGAGCTGAAGGTGAACAACAGTGAAACAGTTTATCAGCGGAAGTGTGTGGAGTGTTATCGGTCATTGATTTTTAACAGCTTCTGTTCTGTGGAAAATGTTGCAGGAGTGCCTCGGATGATCTGATGAATCTGCTTTATTCATTATTTACGGTTTTGCAGCAATTGTGCAATAAAGGTGAATCCACTGAGGGGAACAACATCACGCTGATACCTTGGGAAATAACCATAGTAGCTTGTTATTTCCTCTATCTGAGAGATCAAAAGAACATGACTCTGTGTTTTTGTTTGCTGGCGTAAAGTCAGAAAGTACAAAAACAAAACACAAAAACTTCCAAGAGTAATTAATATTCACTAAAGTTAATATCAAGGACTGAAAATATGCAATGACATTCATGATCATTTTGATTTGAAAACAAATTGACAGTCAAAGAGTTTTAAAGAGGAAATTTTAATGACGCTGATTGCTTCAGGATCACAGCTGAGTGGTCTTTCTGCCCACAAATCACACTCAGCCTTCCCTCCCCTTCAGTGGAGATGTAACGCTTGATATTCCACATGAACTAAAAATTTTTGATGTCTTTAATCAACTCTTATACCAGTTTGCCTCTTGAGGGATCAGTTTAATCACAAACATCTTCATGTAGTTTTGAAGAGACACTTGATTTGTCGGCAAATAAATGTTGAATTTGAGTATCAATGCACACAAGAACTAAGAGGATGACTGTCACCAAAAGTTGTAATCACCCCTGGCAACACCTTAGAAGAATGAAAATACTATATCTCACAAAGACACGATATCTAAAGATACATATGGACGTTACATCTAACTAGATCTCCCATTGAAATTACCCACTTCTGAAGCAGCCTTTATTGAATTCTGAAATGAGACTGCCCAGGGCGTAAACATGTTTGTCTGGATCACAGGCTCGAAGCGAGGGAGTGTCATGTCCTTTTCCCTCTCTCTTCTGGGCTGTTATGAGAAAACCAAGTGATTCATGGGCGACTTGTAATTCACATGCACCATCCATTCTGTCTTTGTGTCTAAAAGTAGAACAGCACCTCGCTTTTGTCAATAAACCCCTCTCACTCACACTGCCACGTGGACTGAGAGCTCTGGCTCTGTGATGGGGCTCACGATAATGCACATGCATCTGATTGTGTGAAGCAACCAGCGTTACGTAGAGGTGCCTTTCTTTCCACCATGTCATCACTCGTCTGCCACGCGAGTGCATCATTAGAGCTGATTCATTTTCCATCCTTCGTTCTTCAGTGGCGTTTCCATATTCAGGTGGAAAGTCTGCGCTCTTTTCAAGATCGCTGAATGATGCAAAATAAATAAGTGGTTGATGGCAGCAATATCAGTGTGACCGAAATGTGACCTGCTCACTTTAGATCTAAAAAAAAAAACAGAGCAAATTACTTTCACAAAGGTTTTTTTTCTTACATTTTACACAGCATGAAAAAAATTGGTCCCTTTACCACAGACTGAGGTTTGTTGCAGAAATGAAATGTTTGTAATGGTGTTTTCCAATTTAATGAAATTTATTTGAAAGATTTGCTCCCCACATGCGGGAGCCTATTTGCACACAATAGCCTAAAATGAAAATGGTAGGGCCATTTTCATTCAAATGAAGCAAACCTGAATAAAGGCTTTCCAATTCTGCTGTGTTGCAAACTTGCCTAATTAGGATTTTCACAACCATTTAGGTTCACAGATCAAAATCGAAATCAACTTTAGTTGTAGTGCATTTGTGGAGTTAGTTTATAATTGCCTGTAAATAAGAGAAACTATTTTAAGACAGAATCACTTTCAATCACTCAACAAAACCATGTAAATACATTTAATTGCATTGTAACCAATTAGACAAAACCTCATGGATTTCTATGAAACAGTGAAAAAAATCAGCCCTTCTGAAAAATCAGTTCTAAATACATATTGACAGTTTATCGATATACTACTTATTATGTAAATTAAATTCTTACAGTAGGAAATTAAAAGTGAAAGATGATTGTTTTCCATTTCCAGGGTTCTCATTCGTGAGCTGAAGCGCCTGGAGAACATCAGCCAATCACCATTCACTTCTCACATCACCAGCAGTCTTCAGGGACTCTCCACAATCCACGCCTATGGAAGAGGCCACGACTTCCTCCAAAGGTGAGTATAATGGGCTCCTTCAGAGATGGAGGCTCATTAAACTTTCAGTATGTGTACTGTTGTGTTTACTTTGGCTTGCTCTTGTTCTGGCTCACATGGGTTTATCTCTCCTTCCTCAGATATCAGGGATTGCTGGACACCAATCAGGCCTCCAACTACCTCTTCAGCTGCGCAACGCGGTGGCTGGCTGTCCGTCTGGACCTCATCAGCATCTCTCTTATCACCGCTGTAGCACTTCTCATTGTCTTCATGCACGATCAGATACCTCCAGCTTATGCAGGCTTGGCCATATCGTACGCAGTGCAGGTGTGTGAACAAACACATGATAATGTTTCTGTCAGGTCAGAGAGAAAACAGCGTGAAGCTCTAGATAGGGTTGGAAATTTAGCAAAGCCTTTTCTGTTTCTTGCAGCTACTATAAAAGTGTTTTAAGGTTTTCTTTCCTGCATTTAATGGAGTTGCTCGCTGATATTGTTTTTTAAATGCTCGTTGTTTTGGTGCAGCATTTTCCAAACTTTTTTTATTGCTCATATGAGAATTTATTGACCAGATTAAAATATAAAAAGAGCATTTCTTTTGAGCCAAGATCCTCACATGCATGCTAAACTGTACGTACATATTTTGTGAGGTGGTGAGAAACTTTACATGACACTCAGCAAATGTCATCATTGCTGTGATGAGCTTTATATTTATAGTAAAGGTTCGTCATGAGATGGTGTGTTGTTGTGAGTTTACGTCTAAGGAATTACCAACTTTCTCTTTGAGGTCTCGAGCTGGAAAAGTTTGGAAACTCCTGCAGTTTTTGCACGTCATTATCAACAGATTAATAACAGCCACAGCAGAAAACTGTGAAAGAGATGTATTAGCTAATCTGTTTATCAAGCTGTAAAATTATCAGATTGTGGTGCTGTTTATTTGTTGAAGCCCATTAACACATACCCAGTGTGAATTGCTAACATTTCAACCCTCCCTTTTCTTCCACCCCCAGCTGACAGGCTTGTTTCAGTTTACGGTGCGGCTGCTCGCAGAGACCGAAGCTCGGTTTACGTCAGTTGAGAGGATCAATCATTATATAAAGGTAAGAACATTGATCCCCACAGTGAGAACGGTGGATTATGTAGAACTCAGGTACACTGAGCAATGTCACATTGAGTGAGAATCACACCATCAAATACAGACCACCCAACAAAAACAGCCTGAATTTAAGGGCCGTTGGCATGTCCAGGCATGTGTGATTTTTTTTTTTTTTTTTTTGCATGCATGTGATTGTGTATGTGTGACAAGTAGCACAGCGGGACGCAGATAGAAACCCGGTGTGAGCTCTTTACACACTCCAGAGCACATGATGGGGCTTGTTTCACACAACAGCCATCAAACTGCAAAGATTGGAAAAAGCAACTCAACTTTTTTTTCTTCTGTCTCAAGTGCAAAGAAACACTCGCAGAGTGAAAGTCACTACAGATCAGTTAGAGGGCTTGCACCTTCACAGAGATTTAGAGATTAATACCAGATACCATCAACGTTCATTCCTTATCTCAGTGTCTAGAGAGTGAAGCACCTCGACAAAGCCCCGAGGCTGCCGCTCCTGCCCCCTCCTGGCCTCAGCAGGGAAAGATTACATTCCGGGACGTGGAGATGCGTTATCGTGATGACCTGCCGCTCGTGCTTAAGAATCTGTCCTTCACCATCCTGCCCGAGGAGACCATTGGCATTGTGGGTCGCACAGGATCAGGTATGAGTGACCATTTGTGTTCCCTAGTCGGTAACATTTTCAGCTTCTTTTTAAGCTTCCTTTTTAATGCGTGCACACATTTCTCCATGCCGGGTCCTTTCTCTACGTGTTTGCAGGAAAGTCCTCTCTGGGTGTCGCTCTGTTCAGACTTGTGGAGCTGACTGGAGGCTCCATTACCATAGACGGGATCAATATCTCACAGATTGGTCTGGATGACCTGAGAAGCAAGCTAGCAATCATTCCTCAAGAGCCAGTGCTCTTTATCGGGACGGTCAGGTAATCCAAATGATAATTACTTGCATTAACGAGCTTTGTAACTTGTGCATTTTTAGGCTTTGAAAAATTTAGCGAAGCAGTGAGAGAGAGAAGAAAAAACATCTGCCTCTCAGCCATTAATGTGCTCCTAAACAGCTGCTCTAATGGAAAATTCCTTAGTATCTGGTGTTGCAACAAACTGGGTGTCTGTCATAAGACTTTGCATAGGCGTTGCACTTCCTTCCCATATATGTGGTTACTCCCTGCTGATCTGCCCATCAAGCTGCCTCTTCAAAGCTACAAACACTTTTCGCATGAAAATATGCAGAATTTAATCAAGATCTGTGCCTTGGACACATGCTCATATCCTGTTATTTACCTAAAAATGATTATCTCAAGATTCTTTCGTTATAATAGATACTAAGGGCCCAGCAGAAATCTGGGATATGCCTATGAGAGTGAATGTATAGCCATATGAGAGGAAAGTCATAACAAAAAACAGAGATGGTGCTAGGTAGTAATAAAACAAAAGAATGGGTAAGCAAAACTTAATGGGCGAAAATGAATCAAGAACAAATATGAGCATTTCTTTCATAAAAAACTAGCAGTGCTTTGCTGATGCAGATGACCTCAGGCTCCGGTGAGATTTGACCTCAGTTAGTGAGGGGTGGAAGTGTAGTGCAGCATACTGCATCTCCTGTCTTCTTCTGAATTTTCTTTATATTTAATACAGCTAATAGGTTTCACTGGTATGTGTCTCTTCCAATAGGACCAATTTAGACCCGTGGGATCAATACACTGATTCCCAGATATGGGAAGCTCTCGAGAGGACGCATATCAAAGAGATGGTGAGTGCAGGACAGTTAAACACTGTCAGATTATTCCAAACTATGTAAAACTTAAAGGCCCTAATGTTTGTCCTCTTTCCTCTGTCCCACAGATCAGCCAACTGCCTCATTCGCTCCACTCAGAGGTGACAGAGAACGGAGAGAACTTCTCAGTGGGAGAACGACAGCTTCTCTGTGTGGCCAGAGCCCTGCTGCGCAACAGCAAGGTGCTGCTTCTGTTGTACTGCTGGTTCACATTTACATGTGGAACATTGTTTGGCATAGTAAAGATAGCAGCTCGAGTGAGAGACTCTCCTCAGCTTTATAATGAGGGAACAGATCAGCAGAGAACAGTTGGTGTGCTTGTGTCTCTGCATAGGATAACAATGCCACCTAGTGGAATACATCAGAACTGCACTTTGCAAACATGATTTAAGCACGAGCATCATACAAACATGGTGTGATGTTTTTTTCTTATTGTCTTGATAAGTGTTGTTTTATTTTACTTTGACACTTTTCCTGTTTATATGATTATATGTCAGGTCTTCATCATTTTGTGTAAATGCTGTGACACTGCTGTTTTTTAATTTTTCAATCATTTTTTAGATTCTTATTTTGGATGAGGCGACAGCAGCCATCGACACTGAGACCGATCGTCTGATCCAGGAGACCATTCGCAGTGCGTTTGGCAGCTGCACCACCCTCATCATCGCCCACCGTCTGAACACAGTGATGAGCTGCGGCAGGGTCATGGTCCTGGACAACGGAGAGGTGTGTACAAAGGTTACAGAACTGATTACACAAATCGGCTCCTGGTTGAAGCTCATTCTCAGGTTGATAAAGCCCTGATTAAGTGTGGGAAGTGAAGGATTTGATAAGCAGTGCAAATCTAACTTTGGCAGTCTTGTACTCAAGTTGACATGATTCGATGCAGGTAGTGAACATGTGACACATGAAGAGCTGCCAGTTTCATTGTCACCCCCTTAACCTTTTTGATAAGTTGAGTTCACCTCTTTAAGGATTCTTTAGTGCCCGGAGTTCAGAGGGGTGAGTTAAACATCATTAACTGACGTCGACTAGATTCAACATGTGAATTTATCCTGGTTTTTTGCCACTGTGACGATACAAATATGCTCTCTGGCCTTCACACAGTGGGTAGTTCATGCACCGACACAAGGGATCATTTCTAAGGTTGAATCCTAAAGCAGAAGCAGATGAGTTTATATAGCTTTTCTATGTGCAATAATTTCTTTGTCTTATCATGCGAAAAGTTTTAAGTCATCACTTCTTTGGTTTGTTTTTGTTGCAGGTGATTGAAAATTGCAAGTCAGCACTCGCAGAGAAAAACATATCTGCTTTCGTGCAGTCATCTCTCTCTGTGAAGTTTGAATTCAGCATACCACCTCCCACCTGGCTTTGCCTACATGTCCTCACCTCCCTGGGCGAGCCCTTGAGATGAAAGTGGCGGATCGCTGCACGGAAACCGATACTGTCTGTTCTCTCACAAAGTGCTGGCTTGCAATTTTCAATCACCAAAAACAGAAATACCACAAAGTGATTAACTTCAAACTTTCTGCATAATCACTCAAAGATTTGAACTTCACATTGATGTAAGAAAAGTTAAACTCATCCCCTTCTTTGTCCAAGAACTCATCAATCATCGGTGGAAAATTATTATTATTTTATTTCTGTTAGATAGCCCCAAATGCTCTAATTTCCCACGAGGGATTAATTAAATACTGGTCTTCCAAAGAGTCAAATACTTTTCATTAATTGCATTAAACAGCACTTTTTCAGCTTTGATCGTTGGAAGCTTAGTATGTTATGTAGCTGTGAAGTAGCTTTTCATTTGTTGTGTATATAATTTCTCTCCCTGTCTGTCTGAACTATAAGAAATCAAATACAGCAGAAATAAAAAAAAGCCTTTTAGTTTCTTTGAGTCACACCAGGAGCATTACCATTTGAGTGTCAGCAGCTGAAAGTAAAGTACCTTTTAGCGATCAATTAGCATTGGCAGCAGAAACTTCTGGCATTCACCAAAGCCTAACAAAGCTGTCTGAGGACAATATTTTCCAGACATTCAAATTCTTTTCATATGCTGCCTTTGGGAAATGATTTAAGTTGAAATATTCTTAGAGAAAATAATGTGCCTTGATTTTTTGTTCTCTCCGCACAGGTTCATGGAATGAGCAAGCAGGACCTCTGATTTCATATGCCGGTACTGATCGCTGTTTTATCCTTTTTTATTCTCATAGATTTTGGAGTTTGACAGTCCCGCTGCCTTGCTGGCAGATGAAAACTCAAGATTCAGAGCCATGATAGAAGCATCAGAAAACCAGATCGGATGAAAGACGATGGAGCTGAACTTGGGCTGTGAGCTGTGACACCACAAAAAGTTTCAGCTGGATGCCTGAATTGCACAGAAAACACAATTAACTCAATCCTGCCATGGTGTGAGAGTGATGTGTTAAGAAATATAGAGGCTCTTGTGATGGCTGCTATGTGTAACAGTGTCTGTTTATTTTCCAAACCAAAGACCAAGGGACCACATTTCTTTGGTGCACATCAAATCTCACTATGCAAGGAAAGAAGTAACAGCCTCCCTGCTCTTTGCGGAATTAGCTTCAGGAGGTCAAATAATGAACTACTCGTGAAGCAAGCAATGTTTTATATTTGCACTTTATATGTCATTATGAAAACATGGAAGGACACACAGTGCTTCCTTTTTTTCCAGAGGCCAGCTAATCAATGACACTCTAAGTTAGTATAGCTTTATTTCCATAACAAAGACCTCACACTGCAGGAATTTATTGTTTTAGAACTCGTTACTGTTGTTAATTTAATACTTCATCTAATAATCATTCCATGTAGGTACTGACTAAAACATGCGAAAAGTATTTCAGTGGATTTTTTTTTTTTTGTTATGCGTTTTTATATGTAAATGCATCTAGTTCAATGCTATTATACAGTAATTTCAGTAAATTATTTCAGATATGTGCCTAGAGCTGTATACATCTTCAGGTCACATAGTGGAGTTAGCCATATGAGCATGCTTTTTTAGTCTGCATACAGGTACTGTGTTTTTAAATGAAATAATGTTCCCTCAAAATCCAACTGCTGGGGTTTAAAATCTGCACTTTCTACACTGATGCTAATGTGTTTACCAGCAAGGTAACTCTGGTGTTGTACAAATAATGTTATGCAATTACGGTTGTGAACCATGATACAGCTTGCATGTATGCAACAAAGCTGAAATGGATCAACGTTAGGATGTGTCTTCAAATGTTGCTGGGGGATTGTAAACTTCTGCCTTATAACTGAGTAGGTGCTGTAAAGTCATCAGAGTGCAATACCTTTTTATTGCTTTGATAAATTTTCAAGATTGCCTTTGGACACTTGAGATTGTAATGTTGCAACTTTTTTTGTAAGTGTTTGATTTTTGTCATCAAGTGTAGTGTTTTTTTTCGTATGTTAATTAAAATGTTTTCATATATTCTATTGTCAAGTTGTCTAAAATATTTTACATGTTGGGGAAACTTCCCAGATTGCACACATCAAGGTCTCACATGTCTTGAAGAAAACCACTTACCACTGCATGTGTGAAAAGTTGTTTAAATACTCTTGTGGCTAAATGTATTTAATTTGCTGGAAAGTCACATGTTTTGATTATGTGCACTGTGTGGCAACTGGTCAGCTGTACGTAAACAACATACATCCCTTAACAAGGTTGCAAAATAGTTGGAATTCTTGAAGCTGCACAGGAGTGATGGGAAATTCCTATTTGTTTACAGTACTTGCAGGGCTGCTTAACACAAAGGTTTGTCTATACTGTGCACTATGCATACAGAAATCTACACATGTGGGAGTTTGTGTATGTGCTTGTGTGCAGGCTTGAGAAAGCAACCATGTCCACAAACCACTGAACTGAGTATAAATACTTTTCCTACTCTGTATTTCATGCTCTGAGTTCACCTCCCTGACCTTACATGCTGCATCAGCTTGATATAATGACATTATTTGCCTGTCACTTGGTTTTATTTACCAGTCAGTCTACCTGTCTTTCCAGATTAGATACTGAATTTGAAGGTCGTGTTCTAACATTGCAGTAAATAGACTGATGGATGTTTTAACAAATAAGTTTAAACATACTAACCATCAGAAATATCTGTGTTCTGTCCCAGAGAAAGATAAGACACAAAACATTTAGATAATTTTGTGCTTTTTAATATCATAAAATTTTGATTAAATGTGCACACAATGTATGTTGTTAATCAAACTTTACCTTTAACTGTGAAGAATCAACCCATCAGCAAAGCAACTTTTACACAGTGTCCCTTTATTGTGTCTGTTAGCTGGAGGAAATACTAATATTTGATGTTGTAAAATTATGTCAAGGTTCTGCCAATGTAAAGAAAAAGAGACACATTACAAAAGACACATACTTTGTTGAGATAATAAATTTGCCATGCTTTTAAGAACAAGAGCATTCAGGGTCAGCCAGAAATTATACTTGTGTAACACAGGGTGACGGATGTAGGTGCTAACTTTCATACAGATTATTGCTCAATCTGCGGTCACATACTCACAAAAGCAGTCTTTGAATAACCTTACAGCTGATATAATTTAAACATTTTTTAAAAAATTGAAGTCTAACAGATTTGCCAGTGTTACTCCTTTACAATCATAAACTTCAAATTCTCATGCAGATTTTTCTTTTCTTAATTGAAGACAGTATGCAACAAGAGGCTTTAAAATTATATTAAAAAAAATAATAATAAAAAAAAATCTCAATAAATATTATTTGAGGCAAACATGTCAACCATATCATCGTAATTTCAAAGGAGAAGATTTTCCATTAAAATTCCAGCACAGTTTTTTTTATTTTTAATCAATGTTTTGTTGCAAAAGTAAATCATAATTGATGATAGATTTTTCTGCGACTTTTATTTTGAAGTTTGAAGAAGCGA
>JAQNCA010000032.1:17777171-17788658 GCA_029783725.1 Acanthurus tractus | reverse complement strand
AATGTTTTGTTGCAAAAGTAAATCATAATTGATGATAGATTTTTCTGCGACTTTTATTTTGAAGTTTGAAGAAGCGATGGAAACCCTTACCGGAAGTGAGTCTCGTTGTTGTAGCTCGGTTCTGGCTGCTGGTGAGGAGGAAAGCTCTGGCTGTGATGCCGCTTAATGATGGCTGCCTTCGGGATCCTAAGTTACGAACACCGGCCATTAAAGCGGCCCAGACTCGGCCCTCCGGACGTTTATCCTCAAGATCCAAAGCAAAAAGAGGTCAGATTTTACGATGTGTAATCCGAAAGACCAGGAAAAATGTTTCGAGGAAGAAAATTTTCAGCCAAAAAGCTATGCAAGCTAAGAGTAGTTAGCCTGTTTAGCAAGCCCTGGGCCTAGCAATAACAATGAACAGCACTTAGTTGTCAGTTTGTTAGCTAGCTCGTAAGCTTACTTGAAAAACAACTAGTTCGTTAACGTTACATTCTTGGGCTTGCTAAGCTAGCTCATCGGCTGGTGGATGTTATCCAGTTTGATATAAAAAATGCAACCAACATTTTGCTTTGTGATGAAAAACAATAAGCGTTGCCTTTTTGGATTGTGCGTGACTGGTAATTGTTTGTTAGCTTGATGTTTTGATATAGCGAGACAACGTTAGCTAAACCTGCACAGCTAACCTTCATGATCTGCAAGCTCAAATTGAAGCTAAATTGTTTGTGCTCAGTTTTATGATCGTGGCTTGGCAGAGCTTGGTAGTGTTGATGGCTCCTGGTCTATAATTAACCTAAGATAAGCTGTTGATGTAGATGAAAAGCTGGCTGCCTTACCTCTGGGGTATTCTGGAAACGTTGCTGCAAATATCTCTAATAATGACACGGTGACAGTTCAGCAGTGATGTCTGTTTTCTGTTTTCAGCAAAGCAATTTAAGCTTTTTTGTGATTTTTTTTTTTTTGGACTATAGCTAGCTGGTCTGAGATCAGAAATTATGCATCGTACACTTTTCGTTGCTAAGCAGATATTGCAGATTAAATGTAGTACCATGCAAATGTTTACAGTTTTTTAATCATTATATGTTTGAAATATGTGTTTCAGGATGAGTTGACTGCACTGAATGTGAAGCAAGGGTTCAACAACCAGCCAGCTGTTTCTGGTGATGAACATGGCAGTGCTAAAAATGTCAACTTTAACCCTTCAAAGGTAAGGACCCAGGCACTGACATGCACAGTGCTTGTTGTATTTTTGTGTGTGTGGTTTGAATTAATCTGTGCATTTCATGTTGTCCCTCACTGCCTTACAGATCAGTTCAAACTTCAGCAGCATCATTGCAGAGAAGCTGCGTTACAACACGTTTCCAGACACAGGGAAACGTAAGCCACAGGTCAACCAGAAGGATAATTTCTGGCTCGTTACAGCGAGGTCACAGAGCTCCATTAATAATTGGTTCACGGATTTAGCTGGGACTAAACCTCTTACACAGCTGGCTAAAAAGGTAAGACCATGGTGTGAGTCTCTAGTAGTCGTCTGTACTACGTGCTGGTTAAACTTAAACCGTTTGTGTGATTGTTTGAGAAATTGCTCATCTACTCACGGTGCCACACAGGCCTCACCCTCTGCACTGTGTTTGGGTTGGCTGGTTAAGCAGTGTAATCATTTGTGAATCTGTAGGCTTTTTACTCTGTTTGATTGTTTTCATTTTCTCCTGCGGATTTTTTACTTTTTACATTTGGAAAGTTGTGTAATGGATATTTTTAAGGTGATTATGGAAAACCTTTTTTTTCTACAAGAAATAAATAATTCAGAGTTCAAAGCACTTAACCTTGTTTAAGCACCAAAGAAGAAAAGCCTCCGTTATTGCAGCTCTTGTGACTGGCCTCATTGGTTACACTAATTTCTCTTCAGGCTCAGTCATTTTTTCCATCCAGTCTGACCAAGAATGAAAACATCTGTATTTTTGTATGTCTACTGTCTTACAGTACAAATGCAAATTCAACTAGTCAGCTCAGTCTGTCGTGACATAATAAACTGTCTGCCAGAATAAGATTTGTTCCATAATGGCAAGTTAACTTGCTGAATAGCTAGCAGCCTTTGGCGCAGACAGCAAAATGATAGCATGTTACCCTTCCTAACTTTTCCTACTGTAATCATAATATGCTGCTGCACTGTCCTGCCGACATTCCTATCTTGACCTGTGCCTTTTGTTAAGTATTAGACCCTAAACAAATCACAGAGCTTGACAAAATACACTATGATTGACAAAGTTTATCTTGGAAGGAGAAAGGTTAAAAAACTTTGACTGTGTTCGGTTGAGCTTTACATGCTAATTAACACTCCTTGAATAGTTGTATTGACTGAGCTTAACATTTTTACCCCTTTAGTAACAATGTAAGACGTATAATGATGTGAAAACAAGTTAACATGGTGTTGCTTTACATTTGAGTTGTTTAAAGCGAATATTATCCAATATTCATTGAAAGCACACATCAGCTTATTTTCATTGTGCCAACATCTCATAGTTTTGCAGCATCAGCCCACCATAAGCTTCTTTTATTATGGTCTGGCAAGGCTGGATAGAGTTTCGCTGCCTGGGCAAAAGTGGATAACAGATTAGGTGCGAAAGATCCTGATGTTTTTATTACCGCTTAAAGAAATATACGCGTCGGTTCTGCAAAAGCCAAGAAGGGAATGAATGCCAGCAGTTGGAATGGACTCAGTGATAAAACATTCCCAAAACTGTACAGAGCTGGCCTGGATGATTCAGTTCAACAACACAGAGCAAGAACAATTCACAAAAGGTAAGAAATGCAGCGTTTTTTTTTATTGACTTGTTAAAACAACCCAATTGATGCTTCTGTGTAAATTAATTCTTTTGTTTTTCTTGTTTGGTTGTATTGACCCAAAAAGCGATAAATTCTGTTGTTTGTTTGTGGAACAAGTTTTATTACTTTTTAGTTGTTTTTAACTTGGATATCCATTGTTTATAATTAAATTGCTGAAGTGTGTTTCAGAGACAACAGACTGTTTTCTGTGTAGTTGCTCTTATTAGTGGCAGTAAATTGGTACTGAGGTTGAATAAATCAAGCTAAATTAAAGATCAGCTTTCTATTCTCTAGTGTATGAAAGCCCTTTATTTACAGTCATGTTGTGGTTTGTTATTTATTATCTTTTATCCCTGCTTGTATTGATGCATAAATATGTTATTCTTTTCTCACAATAATGAACAATGTTGCCTTTTACAGGAATACTCCAGTTCCAGATTTCTCCTCAGCAGCCTCATTCAGACCTCTGAAGAACATCAGCTAAACATAGCAGATGTGTTTAATTTAAATTGTGGACTTCATGCATGCTATTCCTGCAGTGCATTCCTATAAATACCAGAACAGGCAATGTGGGAAAGGAAATGTCATCCAGCTAAAATGTTTGTTATGGCTGAAGTCTGTTTTTTTTTTTTTTTTATTTGGAAGTAACATGTAAACAGTTTTTTCGTTTTTTCCCCCAATATATATATTCTTTTTTTTTGTGCATTTGTGATCAGCCCTAGGAAAAAGTGATTAGCACTAGTCTTGTCGTACTATTGAAAATATTTTGAATAAATACATTTGGAGTGTTTTTTTGTGGATGAGTTGTTTTTTCTTGTCTGTAATGGTGTTTGGGAAATAATCTCTGTGTTTATTCACTCAACATTACTGATGCACATGAAATGTTTTTTGTCACAGGTTCCCATCTTTAGCAAAAAGGAGGAGGTTTTTGGATACTTGGCCAAGTACTCAGTCCCTGTCATGCGTTCAGCGTGGATGATTAAAATGACCTGTGCGTATCATGCTGCCATTACAGAAACTAAAGTCAAGAAGAGGCATGTGATTGATCCTTGTATAGGTAAGTGGGTGGTGTTATTAACAGTTGGTAATTGTTACTTGCTGTCTGTGCTGTGATAATTCTGTTTTAAGTTGTTTTTTTATGTGCTCTTTGGGTGAAAGTCGATTAAAAAAACAATAATCAGTTGCCTTTTTCTTCAGCGTGATACGCAGCTTTGTTAGTGGAACGTGTTCTCTATTTTTCTGTTGCTTCAAGATGCATTTTGTGTGTGTGTGTGTGTGTGTGTGTGTGTGTGTGTAGAATGGACTCAGATTATTACTAAGTACCTTTGGGAGCAGCTTCAGAAGGTGGCCGAGTTTTACAGACAGTTTCCCAGTCAAGGCTGCAGCTCTCCACTGCCAGCCACTCCTGCTGATGTGGAGACGGCCATGAAGCAGTGGGAATACAACGAGAAGCTAGCCATGTTCATGTTTCAGGTCAGTTTACCCCTTAAAGTCTGCTGCTGAACCATGTTTGATACATACTGCAGCTAATTCTGTCACTGATACCACAGGAGTTTTTTCACAATACCACTGTTACAAACAACTTCAACAGATTTGTCCTTGAACATACTGATGTGCTGATTCAACATGTACCTTTCACCTGCTTTTCCTCGACTAACTGATCATTCTGCTTTCCATTTTACTTGACTAACATTGAGATTAGAAAACAACTGTTTTATTAAACACGCTGATCGGTTTTAATCAAACAAACTGCGCATGTCACTGAGAAAACTGAAACTTACTGGGGAAATGTGGTCCATGTCCACTGTTAAACACATGTCCTTCAGACAAATTATGAACAACATGCAACAATTTAGTAAGTAAATAATCAGTTTACGTCCATTTAAAACTTTTTGGTGGTGCAGTGCTGATGATGAACTGAGGAGTTTCACAGCCTGAGGAAAGGAGCTGCTCTGTGGTCTGGTGTGATGGCAGCAGATTTGTCTGTTCTGCCAGATGGCAGCAAAACAACTGGCTTATAATGTTATGATGGAAGTGTCATTACTAAGAAAGGTGATAACCTTCGCTTTGGGTCAACAAAATGACTATTACAGACAACCAGATCTGTCAGCTGTAGGTTAAAGTGTAAGTCAGGTGTGTGAGCGATGAATTATTAAGTGACTTTACTTTTCCCCATCACCATCATCATCATACTGCAGTTAATAATGTTACACAGCCACAAAAACAGACATAGCACATTACCTCATTGCTACTCATTCTGCATTATTCTGTGTGTAAAAAGAATTTGTACTAAAAATATGTTTTTCAATCACCCTTCCTACAACAGAAATGCACTCTAGATAGCTAGATCAAGAGCGTTAGGATCAGAGGTGGTGATGCTCATGCTGCTTTTGTCCACAGAGGTGGCAAAAATGAAGCCGAAATGAAAGAAGTTTTTCCGAGCTGCTTTAACTTGCGTGTGGTTTCTGTGCTCAGGATGGTATGCTAGACAGACACGAGTTCCTGACGTGGGTGCTGGAGTGTTTCGAGAAGGTCAGACCTGGTGAAGATGAGCTTCTCAGACTTCTCCTGCCTCTCTTGCTGCAGGTAAACCCTTCTGTCTGTTTACCAGTGAATGACTTTTTTTAAAAAAAAACATGCACTGCTGCTTAACGGTGACACACACGAGCTGCTTGCCCTCACGACAGCCTTCTACATACGTCGAGAGTTTATCATGGAGTCATTGCAGTCGTGTGTCTTTGTCCACAGCACTTTGCTGGTGTTGACCTTTGCTGACAGGGACCCACTGGCGCCTGCAGCCTCTAATTTTGTTTCTATTTCCGAGGCTGACTGATGTTAATGGACACTGAGTGCTGTGGGTAATGCTGTGAATCTCCTCTCCGTCCTTCAGTACTCAGGGGAATTTGTGCAGTCGGCTTACTTGTCACGGAGACTGGCTTACTTCTGCACGCGCCGCCTCAACCTGTTGCTAAGCGACGGGAGCCTGGGCCCCGGCACAGGAGGGCATCCAGCACATGGCATCTTGGCGCAGCAAGGCAACGCCCTGCCCCCGACCCCAACCTCGCAGCCGGCAGGAGGGAACCAGCCCCAGACACCTTTTACAGACTTCTACATCTGCCCGCAGCACAGGCCTTTAGTGTTTGGACTCAGCTGCATGTTACAGGTATTATCACGTGTCCTTTTTGACTTTTTATGCCAGTAATACGAAGAATATATGAACCTAAATCACCACTAACTTCCTTCTCCGTTTTCTGTGTGTCTGTTGTTTGTGTTTTGTTGTTGTCTCATCAGAGCATAGTGCTGTGTTGCCCCAGTGCTCTGGTGTGGCATTACTCTCTGACAGACAGCAGAAACAAAACTGGCTCCCCTCTTGATCTCCTGCCCATCGCCCCGTCCAGCTTACCAATGCCTGGGGGCAACACTGCCTTCACACAGCAGGTTTGTCCATCAGTGTTGATACGGTTGAGTGAGAAAAGTTCATTCTTGTCCTTGGAAACTTTTTTTTTGTATTTTGAGGAAAAACAGTACAGGTTTACTTGAAATACAGCCTGAGAGATTTAGCCAAAACACTGCAGTTTTTGCCGTTTAGAGCTTAAGTTTTTAAAGAATAAGAGCTACTCCTACACATACACAAACATATATACGGACATATTAACTTAAGTAGCTGAGAAATTAAGAGGATAAAGGCAAGATTATGTTTTCTCACCTTTTCTGTCTCCACAGGTTCGGACAAAGTTGAGAGAAATCGAGGAGCAAGTCAAGGAGCGAGGTCAGGCGGTGGAGTTCAGGTGGTCTTTCGACAAATGTCAGGAGACCACAGCAGGTCAGACAACTGTTCCTTTATCTCTGGAGTCAGCTGTTTGCTAGTGGCAGCTGGCCAAAAGTAGGCACTATCATGCTGCGCTGCCACTTCCCACATCCTGGACCTTCACTGAATAAGACTTAACTGCTTTAAAATATGATATGTTTTAAATTAGCAAGGTAGATATTATGTATGCATAAATTTATAATCTTTATGATTTCTTTGATTTGTGGCCAGGTTTCACCATCGGGAGGGTTCTTCACACCCTGGAAGTTTTGGACAACCACAGCTTTGAGAAGTCTGATTTTAACAACTCACTGGATTCACTGTACAACAGGATATTTGGGTCAGGCCAGAGTAAAGACGGCCATGAGGTGAGAATGGATTCCCTCGTCACTCTGTCCTTATATCATTTGGTATGACAGGGCAGTGTTACAGTGATAAAATCATATTATTTCTCTGATCATCGACTTGTATCATGCGGCGAGGGCTTCTCTTCTCAGCTGTATTGTTTCATAACGCTCGTTTCTGTCCAGATGTCACCAGATGATGATGCAGTGGTGACTCTGCTCTGCGAATGGGCAGTGTGCTGTAAGCGCTCTGGGAGACACAGGGCCATGGTGGTGGCCAAGCTGCTGGAGAAGAGACAAGCTGAAATAGAAGCAGAGGTGAGAGACTCCCTCTGTGACCGATGGCTGCATGTTTCTGTCCAAACTGAATGTTCTCATAGTCGTCCTCTGCCCTGGTGTCCGGGTGGGGAAGTCGCTTACTCGGCTGTCTTGGTACAGACAGATTTTTTTGATCATCTTGTGTAAATCTTTGTCACAACCATCAACAAACCTCTCCTGCTGGTGTTAAACTAAATAAAAAGTCTACCATGTGTAATGCTTTAAGCACTTATAAAACATGCTGAGGACGCAACTTACATCACTGCTGAGGTGAACAAAAACAGCCCATGTTGATTGTTTTTTTGCTCTTTCTGACTAAAGTGGCCTTGGCTTTTGCCCTGAATGTCAACCTTTGACATTTGCCTGCACAGTACTTCAGATTATGTTTTACATATTAGCAGACCACAATGCATTTAAATATCAACAGTGGTTTCATTCAGGTTTTATGTTTGGTTTATGATTTATGTGAAATCGCCAAGTATTTTTTTCCAGAAGTTAATTTTCCTTCTTCCTCATGGCATTTTGTCTGCTCCAACTGGGACGGTCCCACGGACCCGTCGTGCCCTGCAACACTGCAATAACAAATCTTCTGACTGTGTAATTCACATTTCGTGGTGTCCTTTGTGACATCTTTAGACCAACTCTGAATCTAAACAAATATGTTAAATAAGGGTATCTTGTAAATGGTTTCTCCACATTTAGCACTCAAAGACCAACTGCTGTGTGTTGTGTCTCTGGTCTGTATTTGTTTGCAGAGGTGTGGTGAGTCAGAGGTGGTGGATGAGAAGGGCTCTGTGTCATCTGGCTCCCTCTCAGCTGCCACACTGCCAGTCTTTCAGGATGTGCTGCTACAGTTCCTCGACACTCAGGCCCCCACACTGAGTGAGTCCCTCTGTTTTCCTTTCTCCGTTTTACTGCAGCTGTGATTCTCAAAGGTGTCTGACTTGATGTGATACTCAAGCGACTTTATATCCTTTTGTCTTTGCCTCTTATTTCATTACCCATTACATATTTATTATGAATGATTTGGCAAGGGAACCATGGTATTAAATTATTCAAATCCTCTCCCCCCTCGGCAGCGGAGCCTGGGAATGAGAGCGAGAGAGTGGAGTTCTCCAACTTGGTCCTGCTCTTCTGCGAGCTCATCCGTCACGACGTCTTTTCCCACAACATCTACATGTGCACGCTGATTTCTCGGGGTGACCTCGCCTCTGACTCCCACCTGCCGCGCCCGCGCTCTCCCAGCGACGAGCCCTCCGATGAGTCAGAGCGCAAGGAGCAGGAGGCAGGCAGCGGTGGCAAGAATGAGGCACGTTGGAGGCATCTGTTGTTGGTGTTGTCGGGTGTGATGAGTCATCTGTGCAGCAGTACAAAGTAACAGCATGGTGTTAGAGGGTAACATGTGGTATCTGTTTGTTCATCAGGATACCGGCCTGTCGGAGTCCATGGAAATCGATCACAACTCCAGTGCTAATTTTGACGAGGTACAATCACCATTTAGCATTTTTGTATTTCTCTCCACAATGAATGCATAAGTATTGTTTGAAATCAAATAATATCTTTCTTGCCTGGAGTCATTTCCATCTTCTTTTGCCCTGCAGATGTTCTCTCCTCCGATGCACTGCGAGTCTAAGGGGAGCCCCTCTCCCGAGAAGCCAGTCCCAGAGCAGGACAGCAAGGCCAGCTGTAAGGACAAAGGCATGGACCCTGCCTTCCCTCAGCTGTATGAGCAGCCGCGTCACATCCAATATGCCACTCACTTCCCCATTCCCCAGGTGAGACAACCAACAGACGAGCACAGAAAAACGACACTTTCGGCTTGTTATGAATCAGTAGGTGTTTCCTGACAGCTCGTTTACGTCGGAGGCATTTCAGGCTTGTTTTTCAGTCATCAGTCTCATATTCTTCAGACATAGAAGCTCTTGTGTTTTTTTATAAACACACAGGCAGCATAACAGCTTGTGTTTGAGAACAAGCCGTATGTGTGTGACTATGACCCCAGACTAACTTTAGCCCCTCAGGTCATTTCACATATAACTGCAATGATTCTCTTTTTAATTTAGTCACTTCCTGATGGCAGTGTCCCCCATCACACAGCATAAACTGTTCAGGAATAACTGAGAGACTTGGTCTTCACATTCCTCACGTCCCCATTCAGTCAAGTGTCGGTTGAATATGTCTGATCCTTCTGACTTGTCAAGTCGTAAACACAGGGGGGGTCCTTCTGAGCCCTTTAGGTCATGAGGCTGGGCATGCAAGGATTGCATGTGTTCCCACGGGTGCTTGTCTTGATCCGGATCTGGGGAATGTGGTGACCATGTGGACTCGTTTGGCTCTTTGTCTTGTTCTTTGGCTGTTTCTGAGCAGTTTTCGTGGTTTGCATATCTTCCTTCTGAGTGCCGCAGCCCTCTGGGATTGTGTTGCCCTGATGGGTTGTACTTGGTGTGCAGCCGTGTTTGGGTATGTGTGTGTGTGTGTGTGTGTGTGTGGATGGGTGTTGTATATCAAAGTGACATCCACATTAATGACAGAACCCAAAGATTCCCCAGCAGAAGATAGCATTGTGATGACAATGATTGAATCAGTAGTTTCAGTGTTGGGGTCTGATCAGTGTAGGAACAAAAGTATTTCTATAAAATCTGCCTAAAATATCCTTAAAACTTCACTCGACTAAGAACTAAGAACTCTCTAATTTGTTTTCGGGATATTTGTGTGTCTAAAGCCAATTGCTTGATTTTTACTGTCAAAAACTCAGACCTGAACATTTCCAAGACAAACCAGAGAAAATGTCTCTACTTGTAGAGTTTAACAGTTTGTTGAATTCACTCATTAAACCTCGTCCCATTTGTTCGACCAAAGTCCTTTTTTTGTGTTATTTTTCTTTCTTCGCTGCAAAGGGTTATTAGTTGCATCCAGTTTCTTACGATCTTTTTTTGTCTTCTGTTTTAGGAGGAGAGTGCCAGCCACGAGTGCAACCAGCGGTTAGTGGTCCTCTACGGAGTGGGCAAACTGAGGGATGAGGCGCGACACACCATCAAGAAAATTACCAAAGACATCTTGAAGGTGCTCAACCGCAAAAGCACAGCAGAAACAGGTAACCGCTCTTCAATTTTATCAGCTTTCAACTGATGGCTTAACGTCCTGTGTTTCCCATTTACTCGCATTTTACATAACGTTGGCTGCAGCCGTGCAGTTTGTCTTGGAGCAAACTGCCTTTTAAATTTACATCTCAGTTTCATTTCACCCACTTTTCATGTTTAGGGAGGAAACTGGAGTCGATAGAACATCTTTGAAACTTTGATTTGTGTCTCTCAGTTTGTTGACTGGATTTTTTTTCCTGCATCTTCCTCCAGAGAAATCTGTCATGTGAGAGAGATCATGTTTTGCCAGACAACAGTGTTAAACACCAGAGTTTTATTGCGTCTGAATCTTTGGAAAAAGTCATTTGCATGTGGGCTAAATGCTCAGTTTCTCTTTGTGGTCATTCCAGTTGTCATTCTGCCGTTAACTCTTTAGATGCATTTTATGTGCATTTCTTTTCTTCTTCTCTTCTTAATAGGACAAGTTTTTGTCTTTATCTTCCCCAGGCGGGTTTCATCACTTCATCTTCTCTCCACCCAATTTCTATGCTAATAGCTCTAATCTGTTCACAGCTACTTTATCTTAGATACATGTGACCTTATTAGAGTGATTTAATTTTTTTTCAAAGTTATAATTTTATACTTTGGAGTGTTTGATATCACCTTATCAATCACAGTCCCATGAGCTGATGATGACCTTCACCTGACAATCGTGTTTTCCTACATTTTTCCATTTCTTTAAAGTGTCCTCATAGCAGTCTCTTTTGCACTGAAGCTTCAAATCGAAGGAGGCTGGAAATAAGATAACAGTCCATTGGCTTAACTCGATTTCACGGTTGGCCCGTTCGACAGACTGGAAAAGGATAGTGCTGACCAGTTATGAGTTGCTGCTCCCGCTCTTATTTTTCTCTCCCCTCTTTTTCTCACATACGCAGGAGGAGAGGAAGGACAAAAAAGGAAGAGGAGTAAGCCGGAGGCCTTTCCCACTGCAGAAGATATCTTCTCCAAATTCCAGCATCTCTCCCACTTTGACCAGCACCAAGTCACCTCCCAGGTTAGACCAGGAAACCTCAGTCTTTCATGTCCTCATGTCCTCATGTCCTCATGTCCTCATGTCCTCATGTCCTCATGT
>JAQNCA010000032.1:17733411-17756777 GCA_029783725.1 Acanthurus tractus | reverse complement strand
AATTTGACTGTCAAATTAGAAAAAAACAAGTGTCAGTTCATTGGTTTAAGCAGCTGGAACGAGTTAATGTTTGTCTTTCTTTGCTCGAAAAATGATTAATTCAATGAGTGGATTATTCTATTAGTTGCTAATTAATTTTCTATTAATTGACAAATCAGTGAATTGATTATTGTAATAATAATAGTGCAATAAATTATGGATTATTGCTGATGTGTTGGTGCACATGCAACACCCACTGTTGTAGCTGGTTGTGCTAACCGCTTTATTTTTTGTTGCATAGTATATCAGTTGAAATGTATCAATGAATCTAATTAACAAGAGGGTCTGATATTCTGTATGTTTAGTGTTTATCTATATCTAATGTTTCTATCAAGTTACTAAAACACTACTCGCACTATATACTATACTATAAGACTACTGAGATGAACATAGTCTTGGTGAAAGAGGCCTGATGGGCCTGCAATTTAAAATCAGTAAGGAAAGTAATTTAAGTGAGAAACCAGTAACAGCAACTACAACATCCTCTGCTTCATCACCCCTGTATCTCCCAGGTCAAGGTGGGTATGCATACCTGAAGGAATGGCTGTGGTGGGCAGGATTGATTTCAAGTAAGTAAATGAGTGAGTAAGTCACAGACACTATCGCCAAATATGGTTGACCCAGCAGACTTTTTTTAAAACTTTCACTTAGTTACGCTGCTTAGGAGTCATGCCCTGGAAACATTGTGGTCTTTGTTTTTCAAGGGCAAAAAGAGGCTCTTGTGGGTTTGGTATTTTTGCTGTTGACGTTGAAGTAGATGCAGCACCCACACCATATCTTTGAAGTTCACATTCCTTCAAAGAGCACATTTGCACATATGAGTTGGAAGAGAATAATATTAACCAGCTGCAATTCATCTTTGTTTTCTAGTGGGAGCTGGAGAGGCAGCTAACTTTGCTGCCTATGCTTTTGCACCAGCCACACTGGTGACTCCTCTTGGAGCACTGAGTGTACTTGTGAGGTAACTGTTTTGAGTTTTATGTTGCCATATTTTATATGACTGCTGTCACAGCTTATCACACCATGTTCTGAGTGTGATAAATACTTCCTGCCCCTTCATTGCTAGAAGATAGGTCTGGTGATAATGCGTACTTTTTTATTGTCAATAAGTCTAAAGAAAACACTCTTTGGGGAAGATCAATGTATGTGCAGTTGTAGTAAACATGGCTCTATTTGAAGCATATTGCTTTAATCGCCTCCAAAAAATAGAGGAAATCAAACCTGCAGAGACTGCATGATGAGAATTATATTTAAGAGATCCAGATAGACAAGTGCAGTCAAAATGTTTGTGACTGCAGGAATCAAGACTTTTTCAAGCAGTCCAGAAATCTTGTGTATGGATTTACTTGCTGGCTTAATGACTCTAAAAATGAGACCTTACTGAATTTGTCAAATAGAAGATTCAGCACTACACTTTTAAAGCTTATGATCCCCTTAAAACAGATTATTACCAGACTTATACTTTCAATATATAGAAAAAAAATCTAGAATATGTTTCAACCCTGTGTCTAAATCTTTTTTTTTTTTTTGCTTTCAGTGCAGTGCTCTCCTCTTATTTTCTGAATGAGAGGCTAAATGTGCATGGAAAGACTGGTTGTTTGCTGTGTATCTTGGGATCCACAGTAATGGTGATCCATGCCCCGCAGGAAGAGGAGGTTGCTTCCCTCAGTGCCATGGCTGAGAAGCTCAAAGACCCAGGTAGGACCAGCCCTCATCTGTGTGCTGTGATTAACCAAGCTGTGGATACTCAATCCCAGATGAGGGTTGCATGGATTCTTTTCAGATTACTAACTCATTCTTAAATGCTCCTGCTAGGTTTCATTGTGTTTGCTGTGTGCGTTGTGGGAAGCAGCCTGGTTCTTATCTTTGCTGTGGCGCCGCGGTTTGGACAGAAGAATGTGCTGGTCTACATCCTGATCTGCTCTGTGATTGGCTCCCTCTCTGTGTCTTGTGTCAAGGGCCTGGGCATTGGCATTAAGCAGCTGTTTGCTGGGTCAGCCGTGCTGAAGGAACCCCTGTTCTGGTCATTAGTCGTCTGCCTGGTAATCTGCGTCAGCATCCAAATCAGCTACCTGAACAAAGCCCTCGACATCTTTAACACCTCCATAGTCACCCCCATCTACTACGTCTTCTTCACCACCTCTGTCATGGCCTGCTCAGCCATCCTCTTTAAAGAATGGTTAAGGATGACCACTGATGGAGTCGTAGGAACGATCAGCGGGTTTCTCACTATCATTTTGGGGATCTTCCTCCTCCATGCCTTTAAGGACATTACGTTTAGCAGGGATTCCCTCCCACTTTATCTAAGGAAGGATCCTCAAGGCTTTCCATGGGGGCACCAGCCATACGTGGCTCTTCCCAGCCATGACACGCAAGCAGAGGATGAGATGAAGCTGCCCAGAGAAGGAGGCTCAAAGGGGGGTTGGGGTACACACCAAAGAGCTCCTTGAGGACTTACAGTCTCGTCAGTATTTTAAAAAGTTGCTTATCAGATTTCTAACTTTTTTAATACACACCACAGCTTGAAATGACAAGTCAGTTCACTAAATCTGAATTCAAATCTGCCTTACACAATGTGGTCTGCACTGGATGAACAATGTTGCCTCAATTAAGTATAATGTATAAAGTTTTAACTTTGGTTAAACAAAAAGACAGACTTTAGGTCTGTTTCATAATTTATGTCAATGTAAATGTCAGTTGCACTGCTGAGTATATTTTTTACAGTTTAAGTTTAGAGAAAAAAAAAGTTTAAAAAATTAACCTGCTTAGTAAAATTGTGTCTTCTTGTGTTGTTTAAAACAATAACTTTATTTATTCCTTTTCACTTTTAACCTGACTGTAACAAAAATATTTGTGATGTTACGAGTGTAAAGGCAGATAATCTGATCTGAATGCATCCAAAGCATCTGTTGTTAAAGTTTTAACAATACCCTCTGTATTACCTCAGTATTATACACAAACGGTACCAAAGAATCTCTTTCCCTGTATCAGTAATTTCCAGACATGTGCCAACTTTTAACATTTCTCTGATCTAGCTGTTACTTTTTGTGAGTTTGAAGATGTTGATTAAATCATTACTACATCAATACTTGACTACAGTTTTTCAAAAGATAACAGAATTATTTGGCATTGTATTTATTGCATATGTACAGTCTAGAACCTCAGACCTCAGAGTCAAGACATCGTTAGTATTCTTAAATTACATCAGAGTGTGTGCTGAAGTCCTTGTGGCTGTTGAACAGCTAGCAAGATGAATATCCAAGATGCACGTAACTTCTTCAGCTCCCACCAGTTAAACCATCAGTCACAACAGTGGATAATAAAACATTAGAGCTCAGTTTCACAGTCTGACAAGTCATTGAACTGACTTGAATTCCAACAAACACAAGATTACTGCTAACAATGGGCCACAACTTACGCGGTTTGCAACACTTATCAAGCCCGAACCCTAGATTTTTGCATGAGTCCGTACATAGTGTTGATCTCAGGCACTTGTATCAAAGGTAACACTTAATGTTGTTCCTTTTTCCAGTTGAAGGGGCAGTTCAGCAACACAAAGCAAGTCATCAGAGCCGAACAGCCGACCCCACAGAGCAGGAACCAATGGTGTCCATGTGTCTTGACAGTCCTTTCACTGAGTGTTTAGTCTGACATGGTCTCAGAGAAAGAGCCCCTGCTCCTCTGAGTCTGCTCCAGTCTGTTCAGGATAAACTGGCTGGTGTCGATAAACCGCTCCACACAGTTTACAAAGCACATTTCTGTCCTTGAGTCCAGCTTTGGCCCAGGTTTATCCATACATTTCTCCTGGAGACAGAGAGAAAGACAGAATAATTTTAATAAAATTTAACAAAGCGGTACGATACATTTGGTCCAAGAGTCTTAAAAACTTTATACAGATAATTATATGGCCTTTCTCAGCTCTGACCTGATCACCCTCAATACTTCGTAACATTAGTTTGAAATGCAAACATTAAAGGGGGGCGAATTATTAATTCAGCAGCAGCTGCACCCTAAGTGGTGTTTTGGTGATTCAAAAAATGTCTATATTCGGTCCATTGTGATAAAATGTCACTATAAACGGAACTATTTTGATCCTTACGTTACATTTCCACGGACTGACGCTCCGCTAGGCGCTAACGTTTTAACGTAACTTGACCTATAGCAAACCGACGTGTAAAAGGCAACATTACATTCAACTTTAAGTCGTTCAAGGGAGACAGTGGATATCTCGAGCATCAAGAAAATACAATCAGCGACCTAGTTACATGTGAATACGTGTAATTTGACGTTACACCGTTGTCTGGTGTGTTTATTTCGGGAATGCTAACATTAATTAACCAAACCACAAACTGACTGGGGCAACACATGGGGCCAAGTCTGACCTCATCTGTTCATGGTCATCATTATTTGACCACAACTAATAAAACATGGAAGCTATCTTTCATTTTGCTGTCATTTCAAGGTAAGCTATCTATCAGTTATATATAAGTAGCGAATAGCAGAGCTGCGCTGCTAGCTTAAAGTTGTATCTTACCCAGCAAACCTCAGTCATCTGATGCACCAGCTGCTGAAATCTTTGTTTTTGGGACTCGATTTCGATGAAATGCTGAAGCTGAGGGTCAGCTGTCGCTCCCTGGCCGTCCATGTTTTGCTAAAACTAAGTATTGATTACAATATTTTTCTAATTGTGGGAATCTTGTGCCACTATTGCTGACCTTCACGTGTATGAATGGACGACAGGAAACAGGAAGAGGTGCAACCAATCACAGAGCGCGTTTGCTCTGACGAAACGTGTCATCATCCTTTTTTATGTGAACAGAAACCAGAAACCATGTCCTTTATTTTAAAATAATCTTGTTTTCTGTGGCAAGTTTTATTAATAAAAGTAAATGACCTAAAAGGCAAGTCAGTATTCCCCAGTTTTACACAAAAAGGACTGATATATATATATATATATATATATACTTTATATTTTTTTGTTTTATATATATATATATATTTGTTACATTTAAACTAGTCATATTAGATCATAATGTGATGGTAGCAGTTTTATTTTGTTTTAGATGATGTTTCAATCACTTCAGAGCCTGGTATACTTGGCTTTTATTGTGCGATAGATATATATCCTCACAAAGCTCATTTCCACATGCTAAGGTGTCTAAATTTCACATAGCACAATACACAGAATAAAATACAAACAGATACAATATTCCTTAGCCAAATAGGTATCAATAAAATATACACATTCAATTGCTCGTCTGTAGGACTGTATTTTCCATAATGTGATGAGAAGGCTATTCTAATCCATGAGTTATAGTGACATTCAAGTTACACATATTCACATTACAGAGGGCCCCAGTGTGGCTCTGTAGTCCGCATTCAAGCCGTTAACTGTTTTGATGATTGTGTTGACTTTCCAGGCACACACGGAGATGCTGCTCTGTGGGGATCAGAGTGAACTGTTTCTGTGTGTATTTGCTGGTGTGGATGATCCTCAGATCTACTGGAGTTCATAAAGCAAATCCTGAACAGTCAGTGTCAGCTCCTCAAAGGTGGGTCTCTCATCTGCTTTCTAAAAAAACAAAACAAACAAAGAGAAGCTGAGACATTGGCGTGCAGAAAACACTTATTTATATACTATCCTCACTATCCTGTCACTGTATAAGCTCACCGTTGTAACTGCTTCTGAGAACAAAACACAATCCAAAATCACTCACATCAAACCAACAGCTAGTCATAATGCTGTAGATCTTTTCATTGGCCAGCTGGGGGCGGTAGAGGCGCAGGCCACGGGACACCTGATCCACTATTTCTGTGTTGTTAAGGCGTTCATACGGAAGCCGTCCCAAAGTGTACACCTCCCACATAAGAACACCTAAGTAACAAGAGAAGTAATTTGGGCAATAAAGAGATAAATTCATAGCTTTTGAAGACATTTACAGTTATAAAAACCATAACTTTGGGAAGTTATTGAAAGTAAACATGAACAAACATGCTGTCCTTCCTCTTTCCTCACCATAAGCCCATATGTCTGACTTGCTGCTGAATTTGCAGTAGAGTAGGACCTCAGGAGGTGACCAGCGAACAGGGAACTTGGAACCCGCTGAACTTGTGTACTCATCATCTAAAACATACCTGAGGTGGAAGAGAAAATAATAATTTAAGTGCATAAACAATACACTGTACACATGCGGACAGTAAATAGTTTTTAAAGTAAAAGTAGGCTTATTGTGAAGAAGAAATGCAGAGGTTATTGTAATAGTTTTACACATCATCTTACTGGAAAATTATGACTCATGCATTTATCTGTAAATAGCATTTTACCTTCGTAGCTCATGAAGTTGAAGCTATTTTGACTACTTTATGTACTGCTATATATTTTAGTTGATACTAAATTTAAATTTATATGCAAATCTTAATAAACAAGGTCACTGGTAACCAAAACTGTAACATTAATGTAGTAGAATAAACAAACAATATTTTCCTTTTAATTTAGTTGAGTCAACGCATAAGCAACCACAAAATGGAAGTACTAATGTAAAGTCCCTTAAAGGACCCACGACTTATAATTTCCAACCATAACCTGAACAGTATTAGGCACCAGTCTGCCTCTTTAATCCATGTGAAGTATTTTACCTTGACAATCCAAAGTCTGTCACTTTGACGGTGCCATTGCCATCCACTAAACAGTTCCTGGCAGCCTGAGAACAAAATGAATACTCTTGATTTAAGTGTAATCATTAAACATTTAGCTCCCTGTTGTTCTCAAATAGCTAATCCCAGTATGTCTCAACATGACATCGTACAGTGACCTAGAAATGAACTGGGAAAAGGCACTGCACATTTTGTAAATCTATGTCTCTCACCAGGTCTCTGTGGATGTACTGTTTCGACTCAAGATAGGCCATGCCTTCAGAGACGTCTTTGCACATCTCCAGGAGCTGGACGGTTGTTGGGTGCTGCTTCAGGCCCTCCCTGAGGTACGTCAGCAGGCAGCCATTGGAAAGGAACTCAGTCACTATGTAAATGGGTCTTTGTTTGGTGCACACGCCATATAGCTGGACCAGGTTCTCATGGCGAAGCTTCCTGGTTTAAGCAAAAAGGGAAGGAAGTCATGGGTTGGTTTTTCTCAGAGAAAAAATATAGAAACTACACCTCCCAGAGTGACCCTGCAGTCATGCACAAGATCATCACTGTCTTTTCAGTGGCGTTCAGTTCAAGTGTCACAGCTGTGTGCTTACATCATGATTTTGGCTTCTTCTATGAAATCGTCTTCAGACATGGAGCCCTCTTTTATCATCTTAATTGCGACGTCATGCTGGCCCTGCCACTTTCCGTACTTCACCACTCCAAACTGACCCGTGCCCAGCTCCTTGATGAAGGTCAGGTGATGAGGGTCAATCTCCCACACACCTGGTGCAAACGAGAGAGGATGGAGGAGCACTTTTATACCTGCAGGTCATCCATATTAAAGTAATAGTTTGACATTTTGAGGCAAATGCTTTTCTTGGTACGAGATATATTAGAAGACTGATATCACAGGGTGACTGTGACTACATCTTTGTGTAAGTGTGTGTTAATGTCCCCGAAGAGCAGGCTAGCACTTTGTATAGAAACTTCCTGACATTATTTTGGTAAATACTGACTTGTGTAGTGCTTTGAATAGTTTAAAGGCTAGTGCTTACCATTTAAATGCTGCCCATTCAGTACTTTTGCTCCAGCAGCAGCTTAGCCTAGCCTAGCTTAGCATAAGGACTGAAAATGGAAAAACAGCTAGCTTGACTGTGTCCAAGGGCGACAAAATCAACAAAATCTTATCACCAGGGCCTCTAAAGCTCAGTTATTGATATGTGAGCTTGCTGTATCCCATTGCTAACTAAGCCTGCTTCATGTTTACTGTTCAGACATTAGAATTTTCTTAATTTTTTCATCAAATTCTTTGCCTGAAATATATTTCCCAAAATGTGTTGGTGCTGCAAACCAGTAACCAATCATTTTGCAGCACCAATGTATTCTCAGAGAATTGGTAGTTTATATTACACACAGAGAAATTTCAACAGATGTGTATCACTATAATAAACAAGAGAATATATCGAGAAGCCAATAAATCAGGTGTGTTTAAGCTCTGTTTCCTGTAGTTCAATCATACTGATGGAGTCATATTCTCACCATAGCCAAGCCCTGCTGTTGATGGAGGCCGGGCTCGGTTGGATACAATGTACTTCAGCCTGCTAACCATACCTGATGAGGAACATAACAAAACCACATTATTGTCTGTAAGGTCAGTTATAATGTAAAGACTTTGACTATTTCCATATTTTACATCCTGTTTGTGTGGCTATAATTTCTTGCCTTCCCCACATTTGAGTCATTTCCTTTTTCCTGCTGTCAAAACTAAATTTAGTTTGAATGTATAATCTTGTACTAATCTTGTATCTTGTATTATTTTATATGAACCTGCTGCATTGTGCTGGTGGTAGTTGATGAGCTCTGGGATGGTGCCGAAATTATGCTTCTCAGCCAGGTAAAACTGGCCCTGTGAGGTGGTGCAGATGTTATAATGTCTGCAGCTTCCACCCGTTTCCCTGTGAAGAGAGTAATAAGAGTTACTTAAAGTAGATTTAGTCAACAGGTTTGGCACAGGAATTTGTCATGTATGCATGAGTAGGTTATATCTTCTCACTTATCCATAATACAGAACAGTCTTAGAGCCCTGCAATGAAAAAGTGTTACGGGCAGATAAGTCCAGGTTTTGCATGAATAATTTACATCTCTCTCCCTCTGTGGCCCTCTGTTTCCGCTTTCATTACAAACAGTTCTTCTTTTGATGCGTTCGCTCATGACTGGAACCAGTGGATACAGTATACAAACGGTTCACCGTGCAGCAGTGTATAACACCACCGAGCCACATACTCACCCGCCACCCTTACTGAACAAAGACACTGTGTATTTCCCGGCCTTGCTTGAGTCACGCACCAAGAAACCTCCATCTTTGTTCTGGGAAATAACACAAGAGAGTATATTGAATCAGTTTCAAATAAGCCAAATTAAAATAATTCTTATTAGATCCTGTAACTCTGTGTATGTCAGTCACTGAGTTTACCTCAGTTTTTAACAGTTTCTCTGCTTGGCTGCGGTTCATATTCTTGCAATACCAGCTGTGAAAATAGATGTAAAAATTTATTGCATTTATTGTTCAGAAATCACAGATATACACATGTACAGACAATATCTGCTAACTTAAAGACAGTAGTTACAGTAGCCACCATACTTACTCAAATCTCTCAAGCCCATTTTCTGCTTCCACAACATAATTACTGGGTATGTATCCCTCCTTTCTGTCAAGCAAAACAAAAAAAACATACTAATAGTCTCGACATGGACTCACATACACCCAGTTGCATCTTATAAACAAATTCTTGCTCTGAGAGCTGTCTGTGCAAATTTAATTAATTTAAATTACAAATGATAAATACTGAAAACATTTTTATTGTTTTATGGCACAAATAATGAAGATGAACGGATAGTTCATCAGATCTAATACAATAGAAACATTCTTGCCGCTGTCTCTCTGCACTTTTTGAATGCGTTTTAATTCATTTAATTTGGGAGTATGTGATGATTTTACTTTAAACAGCACTTGTATGACTGTTTTTTTATGTGCATGCATGTCTGTGTATGTGCCTTGTTTATGTCGGATGTTTTGTACAGTTTAATTACAGCAGAGGGGCTTTAGATTAAGTGTTGATTTTTTAAAACTCATATCTAACATAACCATATGTTTTGTGGCACAATCATTGAGGCCACATGCCTTAAATGTTTGGGTTTTTTTTTTTTTTATCTCACCCATATTTGTCTCTGGCTCTCCACCAGTTGGGGTCAGACATTTCCAGGATGGTGTACTCCTCATCCTTCCTCAGCTCCAGGTCCTGGGGTGTCATGGGTGTGTAGCTGTACTCTGCTATGACAGTCATGCCAACAGAGGGACCAGGAGGCGGAGGAGGCTGTGGAGGTAAAGGCCGACCGGGTTTGTCCTGAAACAACATAAATTGGTGGATGTGTTATTAAAAAACAAATGTCTTCAATCAGTAAATATTATTCTAAAGGGACTGTGTTTACCTCTGTTGGGGTGGGAGGAAGAGGCTTTCTGGATCCTCTTCGTCGAGATGATTGAGATGTAAAGCCTAAAAATGACATCATTTAATACACAATGAAAAGGTTTAGTCATGTGCTAAAGTCCAGTTGTTGATTTTTATAGATTTCAATCCAAAGACCTGAATCTCACACTCACCATTCTTACTGTCCAGCACCTTGCAGCCCATGGCTTGTTTAACTTCCTGATGGCAGCACAGCCACACCCCATCCATCCAGGAACAAGGATGGTACTTCTGCATGAGATCCTTGTTGAAGCGCACCACTACGCACAGATATGGAGTATGGACACATAGGTACAAATGCAAGCACAGGAAATTTACATCAGTTCAACATTTGCATTTGCATATGTGCACAGCTCCTCTGTTGGACAGGCACAGGTTGATGCTAAGATATGATCGGTTGTGTGAGATACTGTGACTGACAGGACACACAAACCTCAGACGCACTAAATTTGTATGCACATACTAACTTTCTTTCAGCTTCTTTATCCACTGAGCCCGGATGTCCTCAGTCTTTGCAAAGACGTACAGCGGCCCCTCATCATAAATGATCTGTGGTGAAAATGAAAGGGAAAGCAGTCGCTAAGAGATGATTTTTGAGTTTTGATTTCTTAAGTTATCAACAAAGTCTTTACATGTGACAGAATATATCACAAGACACAAACTCCTCAGCGGTGTTGTTGTTGTTATCTTTCATCTCAAGTGCCAGACAGAGACCTTTTTGAATGCTACCTTGTCATTGGATTTAACATGTGTGCAAAAGCAACACCTGCATAGTGACTGAAAGTCCCCAGTTCATTTGAGTGTGAGAGACGGTTTCACTTCTTAACAGTGACTTTCACATAATCAACTTTTGGATTGGACAGTTTTTGAAAACTATGTCTCATTTATATAAAAAGCATATTCCACGCCTCATTATTATCCTACAGTGACTGATATTGAGATGAAGGACATTTCTCTCCAAAACAAGCATCAGGGTAGAGGAAGGAAGTCATGTTTTTTTGAATCCTAAATTTAATATGTAAAAAATGTAAAGTGGCTTGAACTTTTGCAGCTTTGTCCGTGACCTTCATGGTGGCAGTTTCTGAAGAGTCGCTCTCTGTTAGGTGTGTAAATTCACATACATGTTTACCTGGAATGCATGCATGCGCTCTTGTGGTGCATTGGGCTCTGGCTGGACTGTTTCAACGCACTTGATCTTCTCAAGGTCAACCGATCCCCTCAAACCTTTCCGTTTCTGCTTAACAAAAGGAGTGGGTGGTGGTGTTAGGTATTTTTAGATAGAGTAGCTACTAACTCGATGTGATGCTACTTCAATAAATGATTTCTGCAGTTGCATCTACGCACCCCTTTGTCAGGATCAAAATCGTAGTAGGCAATTTTTTCCTGTGTAAGAATAAACCATCTCTCCTTGTAATTCAAAGGGGAGGTCTTCTTCTTCTGCTGAGACCGTTTAATGAAGATTTCTTCCAGGATGTTGTCTGACATGATTCTGCCAGGATTAATCTGCTTAGGAACAGAGAAAAATAAATACTTTAGTCAAAACATAATGGCAACATAACAGCCACAGTTCTCTCATGGCAGAATAACACTCAGCAGCAGCAGATTCGCACCTCGATTCGGGGAGTAATCGCTTTGCTGAGAGATGTGACTGACTCACCCTTCATCAGTGCACTAAGCTTAAACAGAGGGCAGCTTTTTCGGGTTATATTACACTTAACACTTAAATATTCAGCGTTTTTACTTCCTTTGTAAAGTGTGTTTTCACACAATTTAATTTCCAATGGGCTCTTAAGCGTAAATTCTGAGCAACGTCACAATAACAGTTGAAAGTATAGATCTGGAAACACATGAAGGGATACAACATGAATTCAAGCACGTATCACGGTGTGATTAGCTGTAGTTTGCATAAGCCCTGCTTTTACTGCCAGCAACATCCTCTGTTTCCAAATCCCCACCCCCACCCCCACCCCCTCACGCCTCCTCCTCCTCTCCACTCCGTGGCACATCTGTTTCCCTCAGCTATCGTATCCTAATCATCATCACCATCAACACAACCAGCCCAGTGACCCAAATGCTTTCCTACAGGGAAACTGTGTGAGGAGATCGTAGATAAGTGTTTCTCACCAAATTTCTTGTCTGCTACGCCTCCCTGATGAGGTGTTTTAGCATTACCCCTCAACTTCTCATCTACTTCTTGGATTGTTTGATATGAGAAGTTAAAACGAGATAAAGCACAGTAAATTGCTCAACTTATCAAATGTTTTTAATGATTATATTATACGTTGTGCATAATTTAGACGTGATTCGCTGGCTTAAGAGGGGAACTTTGCTGTGCAGACACAAACATACACAGGTGCACACAACAGCAGAAACCAAGTTATTAGTACAGGAGCTTAGTTCATGTCACACATTAAAATATTTTTTCAAAGGTCTTTTATAGACAAAATATCTACATTGTTTGTTTTTTGGCAAAATTCTTAAAATTTAAATATTAAGACTACGTTTCTCTCTCGCAATAATTTGCTCACACAAACATGCACATAATAATTTTTCCTGCATTATAGCTATGTTTATAGCATCAGTAGGCAAATGAAAAACAGTGTCTCTTTCTATCTCTGTCAGTTATTAAGTCTTGTTTTCAGCATTTGTTAAGCCAATGTGTCAAACTGAAACTTGCACCTCCAAAACAAGACAAGACTTCTATTGATGGCATAGTTAGATAACAGTGAAATAGGGCAAATAAATATCAGCCCCTTTATAAAAGTTGAGAATAATTAAGGCTAAAACATGACCTCATTCCTGAAAACAATAGAGATAAATTCTCCAAATGTCCTTCAATATGAGCAATATAAAGCGTAAGACACTACACACAGAAGATTGATGTTTATTTTAAGAATTAGCTGCAGTACAGGAAGAAAATCACCACAAAGGCTGAAGAAAAGTAAAAAATGTCCCTTGAGTTATTGAAAATGTATCCCAGTTTATCAGCCGATGTTGTGATTGGTATCTACAATGAAACAGGCAAGTGAGGTCAGCTTTAGTTTAAACCTACTAATGCAGAACTAAAACTAAAATCACACCAAACGAGCACTTTAAGCAAAAAGCCCTGTGTGTGTCAGTGTATCTCCAGCCTGTAAAAACTCTGCTCAAGAGTCAATAAAACCCACATTATTTTAAGATCAAACAGAAGTACATGATGCACTTAGGTATGAGGTCACAGTGTCGTAATTCCAGGTTAAACACAAACTATCAGATGCTCAAACTCACCCTCGTCACACAGATGAAAGCTCATTGTCTGTCAGTCTCTCTGTCAGATGTGTTTGCTCTTGAGCTCAGCCTATTTTCAGCTTGTGAGCACTTCCTTCTATCATCTGAACTGTAACGCGCCCAGTAGCTTCTCTCACTCCCTGCGAACCAGGAGTGAGACATTTCTTCACACTAGACTGACTATACCTATTGGTTTTCTCTGTGTCACGTCACAAACAGACAGCATTGTTCCCTATTCTGCGAAACATTGTTTATTCATTCCTCATTCATCGCCGCCTCATGTTCTCTCACATCACTAACTTGACTAGACGTCAACAAAACTGTGCTGAGAATCAAGGGACTGATTTAAAGTCCCTTCTCTCTTTCACTTTGATCAGTTTGAGTCAGTGGGTTTAAAACTGTGCATCTGTGTTTTATTGTATAATGGCTGCCAAGTGGAGGGTTTTTTTGTCTTTTGTGAAGGGAGTTGACTCACGGTGGCTGACACAGACAAACTCATAGGGAAGTTGCATCAGTGTTGTACTGCAACATGAAGAGAGAAGAAACCCACTGGCACTTCAACCTGAAGTCTCTCTCAAATCGAGTTATCTGTCTTTAGCAACTTTAATATGAATCTTACAAATGTCCGGCGTGTGCTGTTACACATCACTTAATGACTCACACATTGACAGTGATGTGCAGTAATCACTCTGTTAGTTTTTGCAGAATTTACCTCAGTTTCTGCAGAACACAACAACACTTAAACACCTTGCTTTTTTTCTCACTTTCTAGGGCCCATACTCTGAGTTCCTTGCTTGTCCTTTGGTTGTGAAATTCTAAACACTTTATTTGTACATTTGACTCTGTCAGTTATGAGACCGAGCTCAAAAACTCTTGTAGAAAATGTACTTTTTATTGTGCATGTGGCAACTTTTCACAGCTTAAAAGCCAAGAGTAGCTGAAATAACCACTTAAAATAACCACTTTAATCTTACTGACTCATCAAATTACAAGATAAGATACATCTGAATACTTTCTCACCATTTCTGACTGCGGTTGCAGTCAGAGTGATGGGAAACTTATCTTTGTAACCCTTAAATATCACAAGTTCTCTCACCACTCAAGTGCGTGCATGGTAGTGCAGCGTGTTTTAAAATAAAAAGGCCTAAATTAAACAAGTTAACACTGTTAAATGTGTATATTAGTATTATAATGCATTAAGAATGTTTTTATTTGTTGTGTAATGTTTGGTACGTCTGACACAGCAAACATAACTATCCTGGGAGACTTACTGGCTTAACAGGAACCTGTCAAGATGCTCTCTTTCCTTAAGTGTTTCCTGACAGATAAATGGTAATGCACGACTGTGTGTGTTTGTTTTTTGTCTTGTATGAGAAAGAGACAGCAAGAGGAAAAGAAAGTGACTAAGAGGACTGTGTAGACGCCAGATGGGTTAAATCTACTCACAAAACACTGCTCTCTCACACGTATTAAGATACCACATCAATTAAATCTGGACGAGAACATTTTCAGAGTGCACAAGTAGAAGTCAACATGTTCTGTGACGCATATAAACAAAGGTATTTTTAGTTACACATGTTTCTTGTATGCATGAAAGTTTTCACTGATTTATTGGCAAAAAAATGTGATGTGTTAGTTCTTAAGGTAACCACAAGACGCCATCCAACTATAAGCCCACCACACATCTAAACCACTTAAGTCTTCAGACAAGAGTTAAATGCATGCAACAGGTTAGCTTTATACACCGGAGTTTATCACAACCAAAACCCTCAGGACCAAAAGTAATATCTTTGGATTTTGGCAGATATAGTCACTATGGTTTGACTTACATGTTTGTAGTTTTTGTGGTGAATACACCCTTCATTTAGGATTTGCATAAAAACTGAATGATAGTTTCAGTTCATTTTTGCACAAATCTAATAATTAGTCCTATTTTAAGCAGGTCTTTCAAACGAAATGTATTCAAAGATGAGTCCTAAAAACGTGGGTGAACAAATGACAAAAAATTACACCTCGACCTTACAGCCTACATTCAAAGAGCTTTGTCACTTACCCAGACACCCACACTGTAGATGCTGAGGCTTCAAGTGGTGGCATGTACCTTTGCCTCAGTGGCTTGCCTTCCATAAAATGTGTGTTAGTCTGTGATGCAAGAAACTAAAACCCACCCACAGAGAGGAATCGACTCCGCTTACTTCCCCTTTTTCTTCCTGCTAATTTTCATATCAGCCCTCTGGACAGTTTTGGTGATAAGTGGAAGCAGGCTAAACATTAACACAGGGCTATGTTTGTGTACTGCAGCCAGTTAAACTCTTACATTTTTATTTTAAAGTATATTTTTTTAGGCCAGAGTCATTTGAGTGGGAGATTCTTCTATCTTTAAACTCATCTCTTATTAAGAGTCTTTAAACTAATCATTTTTGCAGGCAGTAAAAGTCTGCTCACTGTGTTTCGCAACGATTATATGCGTAACATCCTGCATTTACTCACAATTTAAAATTTGCGCGTGTTGTTGTTGTTTTTATTTTGCAGTTTTTTACCTCCTACAGGGTCTCGCCGCTAGGGGGCAGAGCTTCGCGGACTGTCCGCTGCTGAGCGCTACATGAGGGACTCCTTCCGGTCTGAGCCTTCCTCTTTTCCTCTGCATCGGGCCGCAGCCATGGTACGAAATCTTCACACTGATACGTTTTAGAGAATCTAGCTTAATCTTGCCGATTAAACTGTCATCGTTGTATTAAGTTGAATATTATATATCGGCAATTCTTCGACACACACGGTGATGGTGATATTAACCATCTTTTGTACATTTTACGCTGTTAAATCATCCTTAAGCAATGCTTGATGTGTCTGTGGTAAACTGCCACTAGGCGCACCTGGGATCTAACCGGCCTTTATAAAACAGACTCTTCAAGTATAATGTTAGTTAAGAAAGCTATTGTAGCAAATCAGTTTTCAGTTTAATATTACATGATGCATTCTCACATGTTTACATAGCCGCTTGAGTCAATTCACGTGAAGAAAGAAATGTAAAGCTAATGTTAGCTTGCTAGCTGACTAGCTAACGTGAAGAGCTTTTACCCCTGACATGAGTGCGTGCAGTTTTGATGAACTCTTTTAAGTTTTCGGCAAATGTGACACGACATTGACTGAATTTTAACTTTTACAGGCGACGTATTCCACGTATAGCTAGCTATTATATCTCATTGGCATTAACTGAAAGCTTCAGCAGTTAGCACAAGGATCCTGTGACACTGGCTTTACTGGCTCCGTCTAGCGATATGGTTTACTTTCCAAAGTGTCGGGATGATTGAACATGAAGTGGGCGATTTTAGTAAATGAACAAGTGTAACTGTTTTGGTGTGTAGGTGAACGTCCCGAAGACCCGCAGGACTTACTGCAAGAAGTGCAAGAGGCACCAACCCCACAAGGTTACCCAGTACAAGAAGGGAAAGGATTCCCTCTATGCCCAGGGTAAATCTCATCATATGAGTGGTATTCTGTGGGCTGAATGTGAGCTTTGAGAGAGCTGTACATGACTGTGTGTATGTTGTGTAGGTAAGAGGAGATACGACAGAAAGCAGAGTGGTTATGGTGGCCAGACGAAGCCCATCTTCCGAAAAAAGGTAATGCTCAGCTTAGTAGTGCTATTTTGATATGTTATGTCTATGATTGAACCAGTCATTTCAACTTTTGTTTTTGTGTATGTGTTTATTCTGTAAGAGAGACCAGACATTAATGACATACTGTTTTTAGGCTAAGACAACAAAGAAGATTGTGCTGAGGCTTGAGTGTGTTGAGGCCAACTGCAGATCCAAGAGAATGCTGGCAATCAAGAGATGCAAGCACTTCGAGTTGGGTGGTGACAAGAAGAGAAAGGTATGTAATTGATGTTTTTTTCATCTTGTTGTTTTCTTTATTTCAGTAAAGACTGCATTTGTAATCCTACACTTCAGTATGTTCCATTAGTACTTTCATGGGGTGCCTGAATGCCCAGGTCTTGGTGTTGATCCTTAGGCCTAAGTCTATTCAGTGCACTTCAAAGTCGCTCCATTGATTGTCAGCACCTTACCATGTGCTGTAAAAGTGAATCCAGGTTCCCTAACTTTGTCAGGAAGTTATCAGGAAGCATGTAGATGATAAGCAACACATAACTGTTAGAGAGAAGGCAATGTAACTGGAACGCCTCAGGTGAAAGTTTGATTTAAAATTAATTTTCTTTCACAGCACCGAAGTAAGTTAGTGCTTTTTGCTGTCAATAGCAGAGGATTCAGGTGTTTGTGTTGAAATGCATAGATTTTTATTGGAAACATGTCGTTATAGAGGAAATTGTATTGAAAACATTGGTCAGAAGGGTTGCATTTGAGAATGCACAATAAGTAGTAAATGTAATACATAATTGATAAGATGTGAGGAGACAAAATACGGAAAAAACAAGACATTGAATAAGAGAATTCCTGTTTGTCTTCCTTTGCCTTTTTAGTAGTTGGTTGTGTAATGTCGCATCAGTACTGAGGAGGAATTATAGTAATATTGGTCCAGTTGCCCAACTTATGTTAATCCTAATGTGGCATTTTCAAAGCGAGTCAGTAACAGTCAGTAAAAATGCTGTGAATTTTAAGAAATGCCACTGTTTGGCTGCCTCTTTCTGACCCGATCCTGCCTTTGTCTGTTTAACCCTGTTTAAACCTTTTATTAATAAAACTTGTGTAGATTTGTTTTATAGCATTTACTCTTTGAAACATAACTGCTTGTCACTGATGTTTGGGGTTAGTTAAAATGTAATTTCATGGCAAATTGAATCTTAGTTTGTGTGCCTGTGCATCCTAATTGTAAAATGCAAAACCAAGAACCATTAAGTCATTAACTTGTGAACTCAGACTCCTAAAAGAGAAAATTTGTTTCAAGTTTACTTAACTTGTCAGGGTAAAAGAGCTTTTGGATCTGGCTTTTTGACACTTAAGGCAGTGAGTGGAAAGCTTGTGTATAATGTAATACATGTTTGTGAAGTGGTTTTGTATTTATATTTAACATATGACACAAGACAACATCCACCCATAAAGTTCAAAAACAGAGTCATGTATTATACATGACGGGGCGCTGCTTGACTTAAGTTTGATGTAAAGACTTTTTTTTTTGTTAAACTGTTGAGAAAATCACTTTATTTGAATACAGTACAAAAGTGCATAATCATCATGATAGAGCATAAATTCTACATCATGTCCTTCTGCATTTAGAGTGAGTCAGGCTTTGACAAATTAATGTTTAACTCTGCTCAAGCGTCCTTTTGACTAATTCTTTCTGTCTGTTCTCTTACAGGGCCAGGTCATCCAGTTCTAAACTGTGCCCCAGTTTTCTGGAGGAAGTTGTCACTATTTTCAATAAATATTGTCTCAAAATATACTTTGTTGCTTGTCTCATTGCTTCTGTCTGATAATACTCCTCCAGTGTGTGAAATTTAAGCTTTGTCTCAAGACAGTTTAACCCGTTAGCAGCCCAGCCGGAACAGATTGATGCAAAATAGTTTTGCTGGCGGTTTTATTCAACATTTTAAGTAAGAGGTCAAAACTCATCATTTATATCCAAACCGATCAAAGTTAACATTTTTCCCTTATGCAGTGTAGATACTCAATATTAAAAAAGCAACACAAAAAATTCAAAAAGTCAAAATTATTCTAGCCATGGCAACAAAAATAATCTACACAACAGTTAAATGCTTGTGTTTGAGGGACGTTTCCTCCCAGTGCAGCCTGTAAAGCCCCTCAAAGTGGCTGCTGAAGAGAGTGACGGTCAGTAAAGTTGTGCCTGAAGGGTTGACTGATAACATAATTCTGCTCTCTGGAGTCTGAACACCCATTTCCTTGTACTGAGGCAGGATCTGTGTGACGTTACACTGCGGTTTACACAACCTCCAGCCAGGAACTGCCCTGATGGAATATTCTCTGGGACCACCGATCTCCTGTTGGTTCAGCACAGCGATGGCCAGTTGGTTTTTTGACAGAGGCCTCTCCCACACCTCGAAACTGTCAAACTGCAAAACAGATGGTTTTATTCTGTGATTAGTGATCTGTACTTTGAGTTACTACAACTGCTTAGTCAGCCACACTCATTGTTTCAGTAAGAATCGTTACTAAAAGTCTTGGTGTCTATAAGATTTTGGTTAAAGCGTTAAAAATGATAGAAACTGAATGTACTCCACATGCAGGCAGCTGTCATTCCAGCATGCGATCACGCTCTGTTTCACCTCTTCACCCACCGTAATAGTGCGATATCCTTGCTTGCCCAGTGGGTCCTGGTTGATGGCTATTACGTGTCTGTTCTGCAGCAGCTCCTTGGAGCGAGGACAAATGTTCCTCAGATCATTAGACATTAGCAGAGGCGCTGCCATGATGGCCCATAATGCCATCTGAGACTCCTGCTGGTCGCGACTCAGGCCAAAGTTCCCAATCACGAGCTGGAGAAATGGACCAATATCTGAATAACAGTGTAATTTCAACTCATGGACAGAAGTGTGTTAACGACATGCTGTTGAGGAGGGTTGAGGGTCTTTTTTTTTTTTCACACAATGCTTGTTTTTTTTTCTAATTTACTGTTTTTTAAACTGAATATAGCTTTTGTGGGAGTCAATAATCGTACTGTTTCAGACAACTGGTATTTGAATCTACAGGCTGTATAGATGGAAAAGTGGTTTTGACAAGGAAAAAGTGTATTTGCTGTCTTGCCACGAGTTGAATGATATCACTCATGTCTTTATGGACAATTTGAGGCCTGAATCAGCAGCTTATCACAGGACATGGGGACAAAGTAACTGTGGTAAGAAAATCCACCTACCAGCACTTAAAAGAACTTAATAGTTTAATCATAATTTTGTTAAAACATGAAAAAACAGCTTTGTTGTTTGCTGTCTTTGAGCCAAGTTAAGTAAGCAAGTTATCGACTAACATCATATTAACTGGACAGACTAAGAGGGGTATAGCTGCAGTAAAGTAAGTGAATAATACCCATAAATTGAATTACTTCTTTAAGTGCGATTAGACCTCTAGCAGAAACACTCTGATCTGCTCTGTATATCAAAATCTAGCAACTGGCAGTGATATTTTTGAGATGTTAATTGAACAGCGTGATACTTAAAAGCCATTGGTTTAATGTCCAAATTGAGGTCAGAGAGACGAGCGTACCATGTCGGGGTCGTTCCAGCCCCCAGGTCCAGCTGAGGGGACAATGACGTCTTGATGAGAAGCCGCCCAGGCCAGGATGGACTTGACGGAGCTCCATGAGTCCTCCACGTCAGCGGAGTTACGCCAGTGGTTACACGTCTCGCGAATGGCTGTGTAGTTGGGCTGCAGGCAATGAAGAGCTGTTTTAATGTCTTATCATAGAAGTAATGTGCTGAAAAGTGTCATCATGCAGCTGATTATCATGAAGAAGTGTTCTTTCTATTTGTTTTTATTGTGGTGATTGATCATATATGCTAAGATTTAAAATAGGGCTGCAACTAATGCTTGTTTAGGTTTTAGATAAATCAGATGAATATTAGTGTTTGATTTGAACAAACTTTGGACAAAATATAAGTAAATATAATAAATAAGACACAGATAAATTGGAAAAGGTAAAGCTTTATGTCCTCACATTTTGTGAAGCTAGAACCACACTTGTTTTTTAGCATTTTTGCTTGACTGAAGTGACTAAATTGATCTAATACTTGTTGCAGTTCTTATTTGAATTAAAGACCAATAACGTCTCTCTCACTTTTTGGAAAGGCCACTCATACAGAGGCCACTCGCAGGAGTACAGGATGCTTCTTCCAGTGTTGTTCAGAGCTCTTGACATGTTCACATAGCCTAAATCAGAAAAAAATCATAAACATGCATAAGCAGTAATCAAGGTCAAAGTGGACATTATGTGGTATGATAATTGTAAATTATACTTCAGAGTTTAGAGTTCACCTTCTCCCAGCAGTTTCCAGTCCATATAGCAGCCATCAAACTTGAGCAGATCCACACCCCAGTCAGCAAAAGTCTGTGCATCTGTCTCATAGTGACCCAGACTTCCAGGGTATCCACCACAGGTGAATTTCCCCAAATCTGCATAGATTCCCAGCTTCAGCCCCTTGGAGTGGACCTTTAAGCAGAAAATTACAGTAGAATTGACTGATTTAGCTTATGAAGCACTGAGTGCAGTTTTATTTCTGGTAGGCCATAGTTGTATAGACCAGTAGATGGCGATGTTGCACAGCTAAAAACCCATGGCCTCTGTTCGAGACACAGCTCTGCCATCGTGGGCATAAATTTATCAGCTTCCTGGTGAACATGACTTTTTAGCTGCTTGAGCAGGACTCAGCCAGTCATAATGATCTCAAACTCAGCAGAGCTGCTCTGCATAGTGACGGCAGCAAAGACGAGGGAACGACAGCAAACTCCTACCTACAAGACAAATGTGTGCCCACGAATCTCTCCTGCCTCCAGGTGCTGAATTTTTACCAGTGTGAAATCTGAGACCCGGGCTCCACATCTGGTCCTCCTCCCCTTCATTATGTAAATAATTGCAGGTCGACTCAGATGGATGTATAATGAATATGTAATTTGACTGTGTAATCACTTCCAAAGTATTTAACCAGGGGTTCCCAAACTTTTTGTTATTTGTCAAGGATTTTCCAAGTTAGACGCATTGCACCAGTGCAGATTGGTTAACACTGCACCCCACGGGTTCACATCTGTGGGAGGATGTTGTTTCGTGATCTACCATCTGTGTAGTTCTCATAATTCAGCCCAATGACTACAAAAATGAAATAAACACTCCCATTTTACTCACATAACTAAGTAAAACACATCAAATTAAAGTATTTCTCCCTCTTTGAAGTCCATTTAATAATATATTCACATTCAGAGTCTTAATTCTTGTTTTGTTCCCACTACTCACGTAGTCAGCCAGTTTCTTGATGCCCCCTGGGAATCTTTTGGGGTCTGCCTGCAGGCGGCCCTGGGCATCGCGCCCATGGCTGGGCCAGCAGTCATCGATGCAGACGTACTCGTAACCGGCCTCCTTCCAGCCCTCCTTCACCATCACATCTGCCATCTGCATGTACAGACGTTCGCTGCCAGGGCGACAGGAGGAGACAGGCGGGGCTGATAGTATCAGTTAGATGCCAGTGTTCAATGTCATGTGCAAGAACAACACGGCAGACACAAATTCATGCCATTCTCATCAACACAAATGCCAGTTTTTCTGTTGTTCATTGTCGTCTGATGTAACACAGCGGCAATTTAACCAGCAGACTGACATTTGGTGTTCTGAACTGTTAGTTTTCCAAGGTTTTCTGGGCAAAAACTATCTGCTGTACAGATGAAGTGAAGCATTTTATGTCTGTAATTAATCAGCACAGAGGTCCCTAAAATCAAACATGGAGCAGACTCCTGCTTTTCTTCTCAAGTGCTCTGCATTCATCAAAGAAAAAATGGAGACTCAACTAATTTGTGATTATAACAAAGCAGCAATGACAGCTGGTGATTTGCTAATTCATAGAAGATATTCTGATAATGTTTTAAACAAAGCAAGCAATGCCAATCAATAATGTCAAGAAGATTGGAGTGTTTTACTTAAACCCTCCTGCTAAATCGATTAATTTATTGACACCTAATAAAACAATAACTATTTTGTTTTATGTAAGAAATGGTGAAAGCAAAAATGTCAAATATTCGCCTGAACTTCCCTTTTTTTTACATTTACTGTAAAACTTGTTTCACTGTTTCACCTTTATTTGTTTTTCTAATCATTTGTTTATTCTGAAGTTGATGCACGTTTCAAACAAGTTGGGATTGGAGCAACAAAACCCCAGGAAAGTTTTGCTCTGCTGCAAAACAGTACATATCAAAAGTTTTGTTCTGCTGCAAAACTGCCAGTTCAGAT
>JAQNCA010000032.1:17711992-17725649 GCA_029783725.1 Acanthurus tractus | reverse complement strand
GTGTGAACAGGCTAAATACTAGAAACCTGCCTGGAATGAATATGTGGTCCCGGGTTTAGAGGGAATGATTGAGAACTTGTAAATATCACCAGCTAATAATCAGCATTTTAGCATTCTGACATTTCCTTTTAGCTGTTAGTCTTAGTAAAATTGTGTTATTTGATTCAGGAAATCTAAAAAAAGGTGACAAATCACATCCTAATAAAAATATCACTTACTCTGACCAACACACACATATTGACTGGTTGTTCTCATGTGTGTTTTTGTAATTTTATTGGATTAAAATGCAGGTCATTAGTAGCTGCATGTTACAGCAAAAGTGCATACAAACCAATCTTGACTTAAAAACAAAGTCATTATATCAGAAGCTGTTCCTGAGAGGTCTGTTTACTGAACTGCTGAATAGCTGTGAGCAGGTTTTCAATCCTCCATCACTGCCATTCATTCTGCTTCACTTCAGCATTTTTGCTGCGTAAGTTCCAGACACAGTGACCTTTGTTTTTCTGTTTTCTCCATTACAGAGTCAATAATATCTGCAGGTTATTTATGATTGCAAGTCTTTTGTTTCTACAGAGTGTAGTACAGCAGCTTGGTCTTAACACAAACAGCGTCTCGGCGTGTGTAAAGTGAGGATGAAGTCAACCTTTTTACAACATCAGACTCATCTTTTATGGTTCACATGTTACATCTGTGTAATAGATGCAGGCCTGACCTTTTCACATGGAGATAAACGTCGATGCCCCACGTCCCATCACCAAATCAACCAGGCAGCGCCTAGCAGCTTGCAGCTTAAAAGCTAACACTCGTACGTCAGATAGATAGGTCTAAGATGCGATCCGAAACTGCAGACCTTCAAGTTTTAATGTTCTCCATTTTGTAGCTGAGTACTTCTTACTGATTCTGAAAGAGTAGAATCAATTTTGTCTTTTTCGGGCTACGCTTTCTGTTTAATTTTTCATCTGAGGTTGAAAAATTCAGCTCGTTCTTTCTTTGAGACGTTGCCTCTGTATTACCTGAAGAAATTATTCTGTATAGGAGTTCAATATGTCTCAGGTTACCACGAACCTGCAAATTGATTTCTCCGAGTGGGTCTTTGCAGCCTGGAGCACATTTTTTGTTATTCTCTTTGCTCAAAGAGGAAAAACTAATAATTTCACACGCAGCACTCCACTTTCTTTTTTTTTTTTTTATATCACATGAAATGTATTGTTATGTTGCTCTATTTTGGTGGTGGAAATGAGCAGCAGCCGAAGGGGGAGAAGGTCATCAAGTCATATTATTCCACCTGGTCATGCAGAGGGCAGCAAGGTCACATTTCCCTCCTTAGTTTAACCAGTAACATGATCTTTTATGACAGCGAAAGGCCACATGTGATCTTAATGGACAGAAATACAGATGTGAGCAAGTATATATATATATATATATATATATATATATATATATATATGTACATATATAGGTTTCCACAGTTTTCATACAATGAAACATGGTTAGAGGGATGCAGGATGCAGGATTCAGGATCTTAAGAGCAGCATCACCATGGCAACAAGGAAAGATCACCATCTCTGTGCATTCACGAGATCCCATGATTGCAATTCTATGTCTATGTACTCATGCTCCTAACAACCCCCCCACCTCCATTGTTTACAGACCTGTGAAATCTCCAACATGCTAAAGTGGGGGCTGCAGTTCATTACCCCTGTTACACTTGACTGGTAAGCTTTTCGACACTTGAATCAAAAGGCAAAGGCATAATTGGATTCAAATGGGATTTTAACCTATTAGAATAATTTTCTGTGTGCTGGAAGATGCTAAAATTTTAATGCTTAGTTCTTTTCATATTAAATGCTAATGAGGAATTGGTAGGTCAAAGCAAAGCCTATTCACAGCTCCTTAATTGTCTGACACGGAGATTAAAGGTTGTGGCTGCCATTACTCTCAGTAAAATGTTTTCTTTAATGGTTTGTGCATCTGTATTTTTTTTTTTTTAGAAACATGCTTGAAGATGGACTGCTTCAGCCTAATTCACCTAGTGTGATTAAATTATTTAAAACACAGAAGAGAAAACAGAAGCGCTGAGACAATTTGGCTCTCTTTGTGCTTGAATAACCCTTTGCTTTTGCTTTTGCTTTTTTTTTCTACGTCAGAACTGCAACACAACAAAATTTGCATTTTAAAGCCTTTTTCTTCTTTTCCCCGGTGAGACAAAAAAGTTGTGAAAAGGTGTTATTCTAATGAACTGCCAGTTTTTGATGAGATGCTCCAGTCGGAGATAAATTTTACTTTCATGACAGAGAGTTTTTAATAATAAAACTAAATAAACGTTTTCAGGTTTATCTGGAAGAAAATAGTTTCTTATAATTTTACTTTTAAATGAAAAGCAACTAATGGAAAACTTGACATTAATAAAGCTGCACTAATTGATGGCTTCTGGCCACTTGGTGGCAGCAGAACAAGTTACACTGCATTAATGTAAAGTATTCATATTATAAGATGACTCCTCTTTTCCAAGAGCTGATTTGTAAAAAAAAAAAGACTTTCTAAAGCCTCAACACACTTTCACTTCCTGTTTTCAAAGTTTCCCTGAGATCTTTTTAATCCAAGGAGAGAGGAGTCCTCATGCTTAAAGCTTTTCCTCTAGTAAGTGAAAATGACTTAAAAGCAAAATGTAAATCCCACATGTGTGTAGCTTGTCTATCAGTTACATAACTACTCACACACTCTACTGTCAGACTCTTGAAACGGTTGCTTTTTGCAATAGAAGGCGATTTTCAGACTTTTTGTCTTCTTTTGCATGAGCTCCTCATCACTGTGATAGTCATTTCTTATATTCTTGACAGATGAATTAGTCCTCTTTTTCTGTAGTGGAGATGTTCGGAGACATGTTGAAACTGGCTTATTATCTTTCTCTATTATTATCTGTTTTCAAGAAGAAGGAGACGAGGAGTAAAAAAAGAGGAAGCAGAGCAACATGGCTGTTTTACAGTGGTACAAACCTGGTTGAAAAACAATATCTGATGGTGGATATTTGGCATATTTGGCTAAATGCAACATATTTTTTACCATGTTTTTTCACATCAGGCAGGTAAAGGGCAACATTTTTATTCATACTGAGTCTGGTTTCCATCCACCTGGTGAAAATTCATCCATCCATTGTCATTCCATTATCCCATGTAGGGTCATGGCAGCAGCTAAGCAGGGTATTCCTGAGGTCTTTCCTCCCAGCAATGCTTTCCAGCTCCTCCTGGGGGCTTTAAAGGTGTTCAAAAGCCAGATAAGATATACAATCCTTCCAGCAAGCTTTAGGTCAATCCTGGGGTCTCCTTCCTATTGGAGGCCCCCTGAGAACCTCCAACGGGAGGCGCCCAGGAGGCATCGTAATTAGATGCCCTCAACTGGCTCCTTTCGACATGAAGAAGCAGAGGGTTCATCTAATGGCTACGTTTCCATTGTTCACTTTGAATTCACTTTGCTATAGTCTTCAACAAACCCCTGAGAAAGATCTCCGAGTCTTCAGCCCCTAATTGCTCCATTACCAGCTATTTGCTAGCTTCGTCTAGCTGCCGTTCGTAGATTACTCAGAGCTTTTTAACTGGAGCTTCTTGCTGCTGCAAAAAATGATTTTAGCGGTGAAACTAAAACAAAAACTCTAAGGATGGAGGCTGTAAATCCAAAACACAGAGCTGAAAAGCACAGTCACAACCTTTTTGTGGGATTCTTGCTTAAATAGATGCTACATTTTTATCACAAGAAAATGTTGGCCTTTACACCTTTCACATAGATTTGCAAAAATGTCTCATCCTGCTTAGATCAACTCGAGAGGGGAAATCTTGGTGACAATGTGGAAATGTTTTTTTGCTCTCACAGCAGGGTTAAACACTCGACAAATAGCCTTGGGTAAGGACATTTTATGACATTCAACTATGCATTTAATATCTATATATCACAATCAGTGGCAGGCAATAGAAAAATGCAGGTTTGTGCAGCAGTTTTCGCTCTCGTGCAGTTACAGTGACACATCGGATGAGATATGTGTGGTGGGGAGTAACTGAATGAGACAGACCATTACTCAGCAGGAAGTGGACAGTAAATAAAAGGGTGTGGTTGCACCTGCTGAGCGTTCCCCGCAGAGTCTCGTCCTTCACAATTCGACTCCCCTCCGAGTGTTGTGATGCAAAGCTCAACAGAAACATAACAAAGAAAGATGTGATAGTTTTTTCTTTTTTCTCTCTCTCTCTTTCTTGCTCCTGGAGAAACTGCTCATGGTGATGACGATGGTAGTTCTTGAGCAGAGAGGGGAGGAAAGAGAAGGTGAGGGAAGAGCATCCGACTGGTGTTGATCCTCTGCATCATCTTCAAACACCAAAGTCCCTTTACTCTAGCTCAAGCATATGCATTGTGCATCATGTACCCTCACTCTCTCTCACACACACACACCCTCATGCTTCAGCCCCTGTAGACTGGTTGCCTCCCTCCCAATAACATCCCCACATCTCACAGAATTATTCACTCTTGGCTTCTCAGCAGGCCTTTTGTTTCCAAGGCAACAGGACCTGCTGGATGTGTTGGGTTCGCTGTAGTCTAGACAATCAGCATTTTTAAGATTTCATGGCTTCATGGAGAAAAAAGTTGACCAGAAATACAAATCTTTTTCATTATTTTCAAGATGCAGAACAAGACAACACATGACTTTTATTATCACTGAGAAAATAATGATTCATATTGATTATACTTAAAGCAGTAGAGTTAGTGTGTTGCAGCACCTGTTCTCTGGCCTGTAGAGGTAGAGAGCTCTAAGACATCCTCTACTGGCATCTTGGTGCTTTAAAATGTGCATGTGCATGTTCTTAACAAGCCATTTTAAAACAAGGGAACTCTTATGATTTAAGATAAAGCTTGTTATTTATCTTCCTGATGTGACACTGGCATGTCATTAGCACAAACATCAATCTGTCACAGCTTAAGCAGAAGCAAGAGAAGGCGGAACAAGAGGAACAATGGTCTAAAAATTTTAGAAATACAGGTAGAAGTTCTTTTGCACAAAATGTTGAACTGTACATATGAATTATAAATAGTTTTTCTGATAAAATTCACCCTTCTTCTGTGAGGAGCAAACCATAATGTATAAGGTCCCATGATTAATGAAAGTGCAGCCCAGCACTGAGAATGTATGGAATGTAGGAAATGTTTCATCGTTTCTCTTAGCTGGGTAATTCTGCTTTGGGGGTGTCAGAAAGAAGATCGACCTCATCTGTTTTACCAAGATCAGGGTTTGGAACATTTATGGTAAAGTTGAGCAGCTCTCTTGTCGACAGCATATTTGATCTGTACAGTAAACACAGTGTCAAATGGACCAGATCAGATTCTGGTCATCACTGATGCTGGTCACCGTGTCTCTCTATGAGGCCTGTAAGCAATTCAAGAGTAATTTTAAAGTCTCATGGTCCATAATTCTGGCATACTCGGCTGTTGCCACCTTTTTCTATGCACTACTGCATGTTTTTTTGGTGTATAAAGGGACAGATAGAGAAGCCAATTCATTGGATGGATGGAGTGTGTTTCCTTTTCTGACTGAATTGCTGAATAAAATGCTGCAGTCTTTTACAGTTGGAGTTCAAGCTCAGTTCACAGAAGTAGACCACATGTGTCAGCAAAAGCCCTCTGTGCCTGTAGCCTCACCCACGTTTGTTTCTTCGCTACATCTTGTTCTCTGCTTCTTCAATGGCTTATAAACCATTTAGCTGTTACAGTGAGCCATCCCTGAAGTGCACCATTTCAGTAACTTCTTTTACATGCAATGAGCGTAAAAACAGTCTTAGTACGATGCATCAGTGGCCATAGGAGTTAAGGTTGGAGTTGGAGGAACATGACACTACTTTGACAGAAAAGCAGCCTCAGTGGGAAGGAGGAAGTCCATCAGTGGGGGATCGGTTATTTGGGCAGCAGGGCACGACATGGGAGACCCCCCGCTGCACTCACAGTAATCACATCGCTGCAGGAGCTCAGGAAAAGCAATGAAAGTGCTTCCAGTGTTGCTCTTGCTGCTTCACTGTGGATAAAGGCCGGAGGCATGTGATGCACGGCGTGTAGGTTTCAAGCTAAGATGCCATCCGTGGTGGTGTAGATGTCTGATGTGGAGGGCAGCAGAAAAGTTGGTAAGAAGTTGTGAAGTCCTGGTCTTTACATGCAGCTTTCAGCATTTAGGCTCTAAAGGACAATATCTGTGCATGGAAACTTTAACACGATAACAACAGCAGAAATCAGTGTTGTAGCAGGTAGTTTCTGCAGAATTTACACTTAACCGATTCACAGCAAATATCTCCATTTCAAGTATGTTAAAGACAAAACTAATGAAACTATTAGGTCCCTTTAGGTCACAAACTTTGGACAGAAAACAAGCCTCTCACAGACTGATGGCACAGAGAAAGAGTTTTTGATAAATTACAACTAAAGATCAATGTGATGAGACATCACCTCTCAAACTATTAAGTTTCTGTTGTCTGAATTTTAGTTCTTTGAAATGTCAAAAAAGATGGCTACTATATCCACTCAATCTTACTATTTATCTCCCAAGTTACATCTAATCGTAAAAAATTCCAGCATTCAGACAATTATATCTTTTATACATATTTTTCATGCATAACAGCAAACTTTTGAAACTGCTAAAACTTTTAAAACTCTGAAACTTAAAAATCTTTGACTACAAACCATTGACCCCTTTTGAATGTTTAGACTTTAAAACCGATTTTCTTCCTTATTGTGTTTAAAATAGCACGCAGCATATGGTTCCATTACTTCTGAATGAAAAACAATTTTGGAGGTTTTTATATTAATTATGTAGATTAGTATGAGAGGTCAAACTCTTTGCTTGCATGCTAATTTACAGCAAAAAGGAGGAAGAAGAATGAGCAGACTGACAGGGTCCTGCAGGCACAGCCTTTGCTTTTGACCTGCCAGTGAAAACAAGCAAGATGAAGATGGAAAGGCCAACCTTAAGAGACATCACAAGCATTCATTATCACGCTGTCTTTGGCATTCTCTGGGACACGTGATATTTAACAAAGGGACTTTTCTTTGCCTCGCTTTTAATTAGCAGAGAAGAAGATGACCTTTTTCAATTGTCACAGTGTGTGTCACCTTCGGAGAAGAAAAATTTACCTTCTCATCGGCCGTATAGCTGTGATATGTTCAGCTTGCACACAAAAATATATATAATAAACACATTTATAGACAATTATCTATATCTGAATCTTTAAGTATTAGGGCCCAGATTGGATTTTAGATGAGAGAGGTTTAATAAAAAAAGGTTTCCAAGGTCATCAATTTTATCCCCATGTTCTGTGTTCCCTCTGAAGCTCTGTACTGCATAATTTATCTTGTATTGTAGGCAAAAAAATGATGTAAACAGCTTACAGCTCTAATAATATCACATGTCAGTGTATTTATGGGGTATTTTTCAAACATATGGGCAGACATACTGTCATAAAAGATATTGCAAGTTTATCTGCTTGTGAAACTGTGGCTCCAGGGGACCTCAGGGGCATCCATCTGCCACGTCGATAATCCCTGCATGATCTCCCCTGTGTTCATCCAAGCTCAGAGCTGAGGCTCCGACAAGCAAAGAAAAAGAAATGAGGATCTGACAGACACATATACCTTCACCCTGACATATACAAGGAAGAAGTGAACTGGGTGTGGTTTCAGATGATCTCTACTGGCCAACATGTTGGCTCCACACTATCAGTCCGCACCTGGGGATGATTGCCTTGATTGCTCCTGGGGTATTTAAAGGACAGCTCACACAGCCGTTGAAACTGCATGTGACAGAGGAGCAAACTGCAAAGCAAAATCTTTTTTTCCAAATTACTTTAGTCAAATAAAGAGAATTAGCATTTTGGGGGTTTCAACCAAATATATTTAGAGTTGTTTAAGGAGACCAGACTGATAAACTTTGCTACCTTCCCTCAAAACATTTTAATGTGTTGCTACCTCGTGGAGAACACACCTGCCTTACCCGGGCTGAGATGATAGTAAACCAGAGGAACCAACAACACAGAGTCTGCAGGAGCTGCTGCAGTTAACTCATGTAGCCTGAACACAACCTGCACAGGAAACACTGTCATGTGCTAAGCAGCTACCAAAAACTTTAATATGACGCTCTACGGATAATATGCAAGGAGGCAGAAGCTTCCCAGGACTCCATCTAAATTCCCAAACTAACAGAGGAGGATAAGAGATGGACCTACAGGCGTTGGAGAAGGAGTCAGAGGAGCTGGACTCACTGCTGGCTTTGATCTACCACCAGATAAGGTAAGTTATCATGAAACTATTTAAAAAGAAGTAATGGAAAAAGATAATTTGCTAAAGTACAACCGCATGTTAGCTATCCACTGTTGGGCCTCTTATCTCTTCTTTGAGAGAATCATGTGATCAAAAACAATGATAAAACAAGGTGGAAAAAATGGAAAAAGTTTGTGTTGCACCAAATGCCTGGAGTTTCTCTGAGAGTTGATATGGAAGCAGACATGAGTTGTGATAGGAATTCTTCATACTGTAGTCTGGATGCAGTATGGCTCATGTATATATTTACGTTAAAAAAATGACACAGACACAAATAACTACAGAGTTTTGAATAGAACTGGAGCCATTTTGAGGTGATCTTAGGAAGAAAAGTGTGTTGTAATGGTGCTGAAGTGGGACTGAAGCCTTCTGGCTACTGCTGTTTTCATATTCTGATGCACAACTGAGCGAGTGAACTCAGCACAGAGATAAGAGTGGGTTTTTTTTGAGCTGAAGAATTGTAAGTTGCATCAACTGAGCTCGCAAGATCCTTCTGGCTGTACACGACCACAGGAGAAGGAGGCCTGCAAGAAGAAGGTTGTCTTTTCTGTTTCTTATGATAAACACTCATATTTTCTTTCACTAACAGAAATGGGCAGCGTGACCGTGAAAAATAATCCCCAAAACTAATTGAAAAGAGACTTCAAACCGGCGTTTCTGTGCATGCACACTGTGCTTATGCCTGTTTTCATGAAAATAATGAATAAACAAACATAACCTCAACATTCAGAGCAAAGTTTTTGGTTTGGCCTGACTGCGAGTCACGGAAGTAAAAGTAATGAGAGTAATGATCAGTGTTGAGGAGCAGCAAGAACATATTTTGTTTTATATTCTCTCTTTGGTGAGAAGCCAAATAGATATTTAGTCATCTCAACTCTGCACATGCACCCATATGCACGTGTGTTTGCACAAATAAGCTTTGTCTCGCAGGGAGATGATTATTTTCCCTTTTGGTTCACCTCTCCGAGCAAACTTCCAGCACTGAGTCAGTGTCAGAGCAGTGGAGGAAAAAGGCTGCGAGCTGTCTCCCTCCTTCACTCTCTTGGGCATAAATCGCAGTGTGAGTCGTGTCTTATGGACAGGAAGGGGGAAAAAAAAGACGGAAGAGAAAATCCTCTGTTTACTTAAATAGCAGGCAGAGCAGAGGAGCAGAGGCCTGGAAGCAGGGTGGATGAAGGCTGGTGAGAGTGTTACAAACATCCATCAAGATGCACACTACTTCCCTTTGCATGTCTGTTCCTGGACCAGTGGCCACTTACCTGCAGACTTCTGACACGAGTTTGTCAAAGAGGTGGAAGTGAATCAAATGTAGACAACAAAAGGTAAAGGGAGAAATAGTAGACATGTGTTTTTGTATTTGGTGGACAAATTTTGATTCTATTAGTTATTTAAAGAGCTGATATTGAAGTGTAAAAATACTTCTTCAAGTAAAAGTCTAAGCTTGAAAACAGCTGCACAAATAAAAGTACAGAAGTATCATCAGCTACTTGCATCAAAAGTAAAAGTACTCAGTGGGTTACTGAGTAGAGTATGGAGGTAATCTGAACTACAGCTTGACTGATACTGGCGATATTTGTCCCTCAGAGTTTAAAAATCAGCAGATTGTAATTAAAGGTGTAATCTCTTGTGGACCAAGTAAATACTTTTAGTCACTTTTCATTACTGCTTTTTATACGTAGTGTCAGTGTGTGCAGTTTCTTAAAAATGAAAGTGTATCCTTTTGTAAAAAATCTTTTCCTGCGTTTGTCCTCTAAAACATAACTGAAGATGTTGCTGAGGCTTCTGTATTAAACCTAAATAAAAACTACTCTCTGCCTTGTTCAGATGACTTACGTGCACTGTTGCTGCAGAGGGAAGTCTTTATGAATATTATGCATCTTATATGGAAAATTGCTTTCATACCTAATTAAATTTTCGAGCCTCATTTCCCCCGAAGAAATTCTGAATCTCTTACAAAGTGAGAGACTTTTGCAAAGCGGTTTGACATAATTCTGATTGGTGCCTTTTCTCTCTACGGACGGGAAGGAAAGGAACTAATTCCTTGTTTCTCCTGTTTGCTCACAAAGGAAATGCAGTGCACACGTATGTCTATAACTATTATCTACGTAAGCCCCCGAGCTGCCTCTCTCAGATGTTGGAATTACAGAAATGTAGAAGCGCTGCGAGGGATTAGTGGAAATGAATCCACATAGGATTTTCTGTATAAGTATCCACAGGGATGAGTTTTTCAGTGGAGCTTGAAATACAGGTTTTCCCCTCCGTGTGCTCGAAAGCATGTCATATAAAGATGCATGTTTCTGATTTTTTTTCAAAGGAGACAAAAAAATCTCCAAATTGTAAAGGGATTCTGACTTCAAGATACAAATTAAATTAGAAAATGGGTATATATTGAACAGCCTGGGCGCTTTTCTGACCTTTGTGCAATGATGGTGCATCAAAGCTGCATCAACATTCTTGACTCATGCAAACAGGATGGACAGAGACTGACTTGTCAGATCTTCTTAGCATCATTTTTCCTAACGTTTGTCCTTGCTTTGGCTCTCTGGTTGATGTTAAATGGTTGTCGGCGGCATGTTTGTTCATGGAGCTCGACTTGTGGTGGAACATTTTGAATCTCTGCTGTAGATTTAAGGAGAACGGCAGAGATGTTTGATGGCTTTGTGTTGTGCATTTCTCACAGCTGACACAGCATCCTGTCAACACTTCTCTAAACACACTGCTGTCAGCTTCAGGATTGTTTCTTCTCCTTACCTCAAAGCACCATCCATTATGTAGGAACCTGAGCTGCTGACTGTGGAGTGGGTGACCCAAACAGATGCCACCAAGGCCACAGGAAATGCCCGGTTTCTATTTAAAAACATTCAGAACGTGACTGTAGTTCATTTGTATTTTGTGGTATGAAGCATTATGTAGTCAAAAACCCAGTTACAAGCACTTCAGTGAGAAATTAGTTTGTGAAGCTTTTAGTATGTTGATATATCAGATAAAGGGTTTGCTTTATGTCAGCTCAATGAATGTGTTTTCCAGTTTGTGGAAGGTCCTGCGTCTTAAAGTACAAGCACATTATATTTCTGTGTTCACTTCACTGCCTCACATTTACCTCTCTGACTGATGAGTTCTAGCATTTGTTTTTTTTTGTTTTGTAGAAAACCAAACCAACACACCACTATTGCATCATAATATTATAAAATTAGACCATTTAGCACCAGACAGACATGACATTTGCATTAAAACTTGAAACCATCCATGCGGTAGAAAAAAAGCGAGGACATCCATTTTCATGTGCTAGATGACATTCACAAGGGTTTGCATCTTTAACGCTGTGTGGAGCAAGCAGTTTTCTCTGTTTACATTCATATATTTAGAGGTGACATGTGTAGCATCGTCTCATTAATACGTCACTGTCAAAAGAAACCAGTGTTTTCCCTCCCGAGGCTGCTGTTACTTCATCCAACATGCGTTCAACTGTGTTTTTCTGGACAAGCAGTAATATTTCTAATGTTTGGTGCCACAGATATCATTTAGCAGTACAACTATTACTGTACAACTTTTACTATTGCACCTATTCTTAATGCTTCTGAATAGTCTTTTAAATGCAAGTTTTTTGGGGGGCAGTTTACATTAAAATATAGTAAAAAAAAAAAAAAAATGCTGCTCACAGTACGGTTGCTGTCATAATTATCATCTTGATTCATTAAGATGACCAAAATAAAAACAATTTCAATGCATCAAAAACAATTAAGAATTGTTTTTCTTCCGAAAAGAGACCTTAAAAAGCAGAAGAAAATGTCCGGAAGAAAACAGCTCACACAAGGCAGCACTGATTGATGTTGTAAAATTTTATTGAGCGTGAAAATTCCTTCACACAGGAGTGTTTTCTTTGTTCATGTGTGTGTCTGTGTTTTTGTGTGAGTGAAAGCGTAAGAAGCTGGTGCTCTAAGGGACAGAAGTATTGATTGCAGGTCTTAGGTCGCTCTCTCAAAGCTCGCACATCAGTTTCAGCTCTGGCGTCAATGACATTCAGCTCAGATGAGGAAGAAAAGGGGTGGGGGTGGGGGTGGGGCATGTTGATTATCCCAGAGGGAGACAGGAAGGGCATGGCTCGCACATGATGACCAGCAGATACATCACTTGTTACATCCCTTCCTCCTCTGCTTGTCCTGTGTTCATTGATACTCACCTGGTGACCCGAACACGTGTCACTCAAACAGCACAGCGGTTCTCAGGAGGAGGTTTTCAATTGAACATTTGTATGAAACAGAATGTCAGAGGCGTTCAAAGCCTGTGGGATAATGTGGATTTAATGATATCATTTGGGCTCTTTTGGGGGATTACTTTACAGATTAGACCCTCTGATAGCTGAGGCTGTGGTTTTGGTGACTTGTGACAGGAGATGGATTTGGATGAGGAGGTGTATTTGTTAAAAATCTTTACACTTTTTAGATTTTGTGTATTTATAGCAAAAGTGAATCTTGAGAGCTGTGAGAAGATCCTACGTTACTTGAATCTATCAGTCTTCCAGCGTCTTTCAGATACAATATACATTATAATCAGACATAATGTTTTCTGGAAAAGGCGATGAATCATAATGTGGCAGAAATCGTGGGCCCGTTTTGTTTGTGTGTCAGTCAGGGTTTGTGGATTTAGAAAAGCTCCTTATATTTCCACAGACACATCATCGTGATTGAAACCATCTCTGAGTTACAGGGAAGAAAGAGTTGTTACCAAGGCTACGTTACTGCCAATATCACTATTGAAAAAAATTTAAAGCTCTGAACACCACTGGGAGGATTTTGTACCATTTTATGACAGTTTATAGGTACGATATAAAATAATAAAGAAAATAATTGAAAAATGAATCAATTAATAACACACTTGTTGGCTGTAGCCCTTATTTTTTAGGTTCATCTACATTTTTGTGCTACCACTTTTTAATGAAAAGTTAGTAAGTTTGACCTGTCTTTATTAATAGAGTACCATTAGTAGAAGCAAGGAAGAAATCCAGGAAGAGGAAGTGTTTTTAAGTGGAGGGTGTGGCCTGTGTGAGCCTCTTTCAGACCATGCGGTCAGGTAAGTTGGCCTGTATTGTTTGTCTGTATTGTTTTGAATTGGCTTGTAGTGTGTCTCTGACTGTTTTGGTGAGTTTGTTTTGTTTTAGGTGAGTTTTATTGAGAGTTGTATTGTCTTGAATTGGCTAGGTGAGTTTTTGTTTGCTGAAACTGCTAGTGTGTTTTGTCCTCGTTGATGATAGTGTTGTTTGTGGTAGCATAGGCAAGATAAAGGAGAAAACTGTTGTGGTGTGAGGAGCAGTGATGGC
>JAQNCA010000032.1:17698476-17711480 GCA_029783725.1 Acanthurus tractus | reverse complement strand
AGTTGTTAAGCTTAGGGAGTTATTCACTGAGTCTGGTCCATTTTCTGTAGCACAAGTTTCTTGTGTTTACCTTAAATTAAAATGATTTGTAAATAATTTACTCATTAAGTTAAAGAACATTTAAAGGACAACTTTTGGGTTGTCAGATTGTGAAACATTCATTTGGCTGCTGTTAATCATTTTTTATTTTTTGAAAAAAATGTAATCTAAATTGTTGGAAATCCATTATCAAATATTAATGTCTCACAATTAGAGACAATTAGCGATCTGGCTAGCTGCTGTTAATTAAAAGTTGTTTTGAAGTCATTAAAAAGCTTTATTAAAGATGGTAAATGGTGAAAAGATCCACTGAAGGTGACTTTGCGATGAACAAAAGAGGAAATATCACAAAATGTCCTGCTGGTGGACTTTAAATGGCACAGGATGGGCTTTCAGAAACAGACGTCCCAGAAGTAACTTGCATTAAAGGGACAGTTCACTATATTTGATGTTGGGTTGTGTCACATTTTTGACAGTGTATGACCTGCAGTGGATGCCAGTCAGCCCACCGTGACCTTGAGGAAATAGCGAGAACTGCTTTGGAAGTGCACAACAGCAAAACATTTTCTAGCCGGTTGAAAGGAGCTCCAGACTGAAAAATAGAGCAGCGTCTTTTAAACGCATGCTAGATTTAGAATAAAATCCCCATTTCACCTTGCTGTCTAACACCCCTTTTAACAGGAAACTGAAGCTGTTATTTTACTCTCTTAAAAGCAACTAAAGTCCCTTTTGAAAACGCTGTAATATTACCTCTCAGAAACTTCAAGTTGCAGGACAAATAATGTCACCAATTCAGGGCTTTGTGCCTTTTTAGAATAGGAACTTCACAGATAGTTGAAAGCAGTGTCACTGGCAGGTAACAGCAAGTCTTTGTGACATTTGGCTGCCCTCACATTCTGCTGTATAAATCCAGTTAAGCTTTCACTATGAGGGTCTCCAGTAAATATATCAAGCCACTCCTTCTGTGGCAAACCTTTGACTACCTGTGACAATATGTCAGCTCCTTTGCTGTGTCTTTTCTTATCCTCCAAAGATAAATATGCCATCAACCTTTTAAAAAACCTGCATCACAGCTCCCTTAGGTCTGCTTTTCTTCCAGTGCAAAAGGCTGTTATTGAGAAAAGATAGTATGGAACACTGGATACATTTAAAAAAAATCTATATTATAACAACAGAAAGAAGATAAAACAGAAAGAAGGGCGTGGAAATGCACATGCACTTAACATACACACACACACACACACTCTTTTTCATTACCTGGGGAACCACACAATACGGTGGAGTTGATTAGGATTGTCGACAAAAAGGACAGTAGGCTCCAGCTGCCTCTCTGACTTCATTGTCATTAGCAGTGGAACGCCAAGCCCTTTTCAAACTCATTAGTTGATAAAACAACCCTCTGATTTCCTATTAAAAAACCCATTCGTCCTCCCCCTCCGCCCCCCCGCTCCTTTCACTGCAGCCCTACATTTCCACACCTTCAAAGCCACAATACAAGCCCTCGTGCAATTTGTCCCAGGAAGTTTTTGTCAGATTTCTCCCCAGATTGTTTATGCAGCTATGTGTTTGCAGGGTGAACAATTACAGTCGTGATACATATATATAAAAAAAAAAGCATTACAAAGAGCCACTGATGTGAACTGATTACTTATTTTGCATCCGCAGCTTTTGCAATTTGTTTCATTTGTAGAATTTGATTTCCACCTTCAGTATAAGGTTTTGCATTTCCCTCTTGGGATTTGGAGCTGATTGGGTCCATTAAAGGGCTGAAAAAGAAAAGTAATTGTGTTTGATGCAGCAGCTTTGTGACTGAATTTTTTTAATGCGTTTTTAAAAAGACATTTCTGTGCACAACCCCTGCGTCCTTTTTGAAAGTAATCAACCACATCTTCAGCAAAAAGAGGAACAAATCATTTCTGGTTTCCTGGCAGAATAACAATTTATTTAAATTTAGACAAAAGGAAATACATATTTGTGCTTTGTGCAGTTAAATGAACAGCTTGTTTCATATACTCTTTATACATTTATTTATAGATATATATATATATATATATATATTTATTTATAATTGAAATTGAATTTTCACCACCTATCGAATATTAATAAATATCAAAGACCCATTCCTTCCCTCTGCACCCACTGGTGCCTAACTGGTAATCTAAAGGTGTAAAAAAACCCATTATCTTTTGAATTTTCAAAAACATTCATTTAAAGATGCGTAGTGTCAAAATTCAAGTCAGTATGTCTCATTCAGCCAGGATCAACTTCAACTTTTCTGAGCTCTCATCATCACAAACAAAAGTCGTGAACCCACAAGTACCAGCAGTGTTTTTTCTCTGTCATTATCCCAATGAATTAAACCACGACAGAAAATCGCAAACTACAGCAGCCCAAATCGACACAGCTCAACCTTGTCTCTGGCTTTTTATCACTCTTCGTCTGAGATCCTGAAGACGCACCTGAGCACAAAGTTTTTTTAGCAATGGTTTTAAAGAAGCAGTTATGCCTCTCGACACATTTCCTCTCTGTAATGTAGATCTGACAGGCAGTTTTGGTTCTGAGAAATAAAACATTAAATGTAGCAACTGGAGTCGACTGAGGAACCTTTTACAAGTTTGCATGGATGTCCTCGTGTCGCAGCACTTTGTAGGTGATCCAGTAGAAGATGTTGAATATGAGGAAGCACAGAGGGAAGACGGCTCTGGATATGGTGTCGATGCGTTTGGCCCGGTCCACAAAACGCTTGTGAAATACCTCTCCGTCATACATGGTGACAGGAGGCGGGGGGGCGAACACGGTGGCCCCTTCCACAGCGGTGCCGTCCTTGGTTTGCAGGCAGTGACCCAGTCCATAACCCCGGAAGTAAAAGCCACGGCTCTCCCTCACCAGTTCCTCCTCCTGTGGAGTCAAGCAGAGGAGAAACAGATTGGCCTCGCTGTCAGCAGGAATTAGCTGGGAGCTTTTTACATTTTCTTCCACCGACTCCCAAATGGGTTTGAGGTGGAGCAGCACAAAGGGCTGCAGAGTGCAACAGAGTGAAAACACTTGCAGGAAAAAGGAGATGCATGGGCTACCTCTGGGAATAAAAATCCAGGAATAATTCAGGGAATTCTGGGATAAGAACAATGAATAATTTTTCAGTCATTGAGTGTAAAAACAGGCACTAGCATCAGTTTGTTTGTCAATACAGTACAGTCAAGTCAAGGAGGTGCTACGGTCATTTTGAACAAGTCCCTTTACTCAGCAGCCATCTTGACAAACACTTGGGCAGCTATTTCAGTTTGACAAGACCAGGCTGCTGTCTGAATGAATGGAGAAAAAGCTAGGAATAGATTTTTAATGGTCGCCTGGACATAAAGATGATAGATAAAGAATTGGCAGTCAAATTTTATAAAGTAATGCTTCAGAAGTTATGGGACTTTCATAACAAGCTCTACCTGTGCTACACATGTGCAAGAATTCATGTCAAAAACCTCTGTTATAGTTTAATTCAAAATGCGAACAGTGTCTGACATGTTCCCGGTTTTAGAGGAATAGGAACAGATAAAACAGGAATACCAACTATTTATTCCAAAGCTTTTAAGTGATTTGTCTCCACTCTTTGAACATCTTTTGGTAAAAATGTGTCTCCATGAAGAAAGAAAAGCTTGGTGATGTTTAAGAAAGTCAAGATGGTCGTTTAAAAACTTCCACCGCTGTTCCACAGGTGTTTCCAAAATCCTCAAAGACTTTTGAAAACATCTGTTTTTGTGACTATGTTTTCTGAATCAAACTCTTCTAATAATTAAAAATAAAAGTAAAATAATTATAAAATAAATAATAATGAAAATGTTTTGTTCTTGACCTTCAAACATCACTGTGTTTTATTTTTCAGACGACCTCTGCGATTCAAACAGAACGATAACACACGAGAGGCCCAAACTGAGGCAAAAACGAGCTCTTGCCTCAGCTAAACTTTCTTTAATCAATTAAGCTTTTTGAAGTTTCTATGACACAAAGAGGGGAATCGGAGGGCATCATCATTAGGAGGAAGAAAGGAAATTATCGCTCTGAAAGTTAATCAAAAAATTAACCTCCATATCTCCTTTCCAGCTCATTTTTTTTTCTTGAAAGTTGCAGAATAATAGACCTTTCAAAATGCTTATTAATAAAAAGTCATGATCTCTACCCCACCAAAAAAAAAACCTTGCACTTGGCATTCTTCTTTGATGAATGACGAGGACTTTTTTTTTTTACAGTGAGTGAGACACTGTTCCTGCCCTCTGAAGAGAATATTAATAGACATGCAGCTTAACTCTGACAGCCCTCTGACACTTTGAGAGATTCACTTTAGCAGGGAAAAGTGAAGATGTGGGATCTAAATTGGATGATTAGTAGTCAGCGTGAAAGCTCTGATCCCTGTGTCTCTCTCTCTCCCCCCCTTTTTCCTCCCCCGTCTCCCCCTCTCTGTTTCTCTCTCATTGACCCTGGCAGCTCTCTGGTAGTCTGCAGAACTTCAGACTTGGCAGTTCGACTCCGCCAGCTGCTGTCAAAGGTCCAACACTACTAATGTATTTCACACCTGTCCCCACCTGTCTCTCTCTGATAAATTTATCTTGTGATATACTCATATAAAAACTTCCCCTGCCTCGGATCTGAGCGTAAACTCCCTCTGTTTTTTTGCTTGTGAGTAACTTTCTGGTTAACTATGTGATGCTCCAGTGACAAATTGTGCCTCACAACAGAGGCATGGAGTTGTAGCTCTTTTAGCACAGCTTAATTATCCCCCCCAACTCCTTCCTAAACGATACAGTACATCATGTGCTAAAGTCTAATGGTGCGTTCCTGTAAAGATAATAGGTACTCATCGTCTGCACTCTCAACAGCAGCTGCACACTTTGTGACTTTGCTGGCACGAGATCAGTCGAGGCAGCTCTGATTATCACGTTGTGCTCTGCAGGGAGTAAAGTTTACTGTGAAAGTGGCTGTTTTAAGGGCATGAACAGATCATTTGCTCTAATAAAAGAAGCAATATCACGCTGCGATCGGCACGCACATGGTGTACTCGTATCAATCTTTTGTTGTTTGACGGTAAATTAAGCTTTCATCATGAGAAAAAAAGCTTCATCTTGAGATAATGAAATAGTTAACACGTAACTGCAAGCTTGGTTGTTTGGCTCCTTTGGCTCTTCGATCAATTTTCTCATGTAACCTTGTCAAAAGAGCGAATAAACCCCAAAAAAGTTAGAATATTTTTTTCTTAACTCTGTAGTTGGATGCTTTTAAAAAAAACAAAAAAAAACTAAACAAAGCAAAACAAACAAAACATTTGCTTGCACTGTATGAAATGTCAGCAGTCTTGGAGAGAGTCCTGAGAAAAAACAATATTAAAAGCTGGGTGACGAGGAGAGAACAGGAGAAGGGAAAGTATATGGAATTTAAAGTAGCCTTAACACATCAGGTTGGAATAAAGGGCAAGAACTGGAGGCTGGAGATGTTGGTATGAAGGGAAGAAGGTCAGAAAGAGAGAGGGCGACAGTGACGGGGCGAGACCAGCACAAAGTGGGTTTTGTTGTGAGAGAAACAAGGACGTATTCAGGTTCGAAGTCAAAAGTGCACGACACAATCAGTTCGGAGGAGTGGGGCACGGACAGATTTGGGTTTTTAAAGTCGGGATGGACACAGGGTTGAGTTTTTTACCCTGGCACAGACGCTGCAGTGCTGATTCATATTCCTGAAGGTTGAGTTGTTACCAGAGATGTCGTTAGCTTTCCGCAAAGACTCGACACTCCCAGGCTGGCTGGCAAACACCTCCATTTAAAAAAAAAAAAAAACAGGGAAGGTAGAGAAATTTTAATTTGAGTTATTGCTCTTTTTTTCATCTTTTGTTGTCAACCAAGTCTTTGTTTTCCTCCTGTGGGGACAATTTAGTTGTACTGAAATCCTAATTAATTTTGGACACAGTTAACGTTTTGTTTTGCTGTGACAGAGGATTCCCCCTGCTTCATTTAAAAAGACGAACCTACCTGTGCCACATCGAGCTTCATATTCAAACAACAAACTCAAGCTTTTAATTAAAAGAGGCACTGTGAGGGCGATAGTACAACACGCTATCGGAAAAGGTTAGTTTAGGAAAACTGGCTTTGATGACGCATAAAAAATCCTCAAAGAGCCTGTTTACAGAAATAACTTCAAGTCTATAAATGGAAGCTCTATTTATTGTTTTTCTGATTTTGAGGGCAGCGTGGATATATTTTGCCTACAGCTGTTTGACTTCAAAAGGACCAGAGATGTGAGACACAAAGCTGCTGGAGTGCATTGATTAGAGCTGGTCAGTCCGGGATTTGTTCACTCCATCAGATTCCCAACTTCTCTTTGGTACAACACATGGGTTCATGCGTCAATACCTCTCTGATGGATAGTTTGCGACCTCAAACTCCTCAGTGGGAGTAATTGTGCAGCTGATGTGGACGAGGAGGGAAGTCCGTTCCTCAGAACATCATTTTCTCTGTCCTGTATTGATGCAGGAGGGCAGTCTGCCCAGTAAATCTCCTGGGCCCCTCTGCCTTTTTCAGGAACTTTGCCATGAGTCTGGGAAGCCGCCCAGCCTGTGAGCTGTTTAATGGGATTTTCAAGATGTTCCGTCTGTTTCTCTTGAGACAAACCTCTCTCGGTGTCACAGGAGGTCACTCACCTCTCTGTTAAACGCTTCCATTTGTCAACCTGCAAGCTGTTTGCCTTGATAATCGTTGTTTCCAGATTTGGATCCAATATTGAGGGCGGCGGGGGGTGCTTAGACGACAAACGATGCCAAGATAATAAAAGAGGGATCAGTTTGATATAGTTTAATGTCACCAAATTGCCTCAAGGGTTTTTGCAGGTGGTACAACATGACAACCTCAGTGGATGTTGAAAGAAAATCACGTCAGGGTGAAAAGGACGTTAACACAAAATATATTAATGTTGTGCAGATCAATGATGGCATCTATAAGAACCTATTTTGGTTTAACTTGTTTTGCCTTTTCACAGATATATCACCTTAATGAGGCTTTTTGTTCTTCAGACATGAAGTGACTTTACATCTTACATGTTTCTTATGTCTTAATGGAGACTTGACAGCATATTTATGGTAAAAGCTGCCTGCCGGCTCGAAATCTGCCACCTGGTGCACGAGAGAGAGCGGAGGGTAGAGAGGGAGAAAGTGTGGAGTCAAAGATGTTGTGATAGCAAGGAGGAGCGCTCTTTCACAGGCTGCATCACTGATGGGTTTCAGGGTTGTTGCTGTGAGTGATGGGATCCCACATCACAATTTTCTGCCAAATTTAGGATGGTTTTGGTTATTTTTTCACACCAGATTTCAGTCTGTGATGTTGTAATTGCTCTTCTGTCTGGTCTGAAGTGGACTGGGCTCAGCTGGGGAAACTGAATGTCATTAACTTTTGAGCACCAATCAAGAATTTGTAATGTTTGAATCAAAATCTAATGAGTTGTGGAGTTTTTTTCGGTCGTGTTACCAGCCAAAACTCGTCAATTAAATCTGAAAAATATTTTCACAAACTTTCATTTTGACTGTTGCTTTACATAGTAATGAATATTTGGTGTTACAAATAAAGCTTTTACACTAAGTGTTTGAGGCCTTTAATGCATTCCTTATTAGGAGTCATTCAGACCAAATCAAGCATTGCAGCAAAACTGAAAGTTCTCCAATTCACTTAAATGTAGGTAGTTTGATCAGACTGTGGACTCAGCTATTTGAGAGACAAAACCTGACGACATGTGGTGTTCAAACAGTTAATTGGCCAATTAGAGCGACAACAGAGTACAAAAACTTTATTTGAACTTTAAAGACTGTACCAGTATTTTAAAGGACCTGTATAAAGACAAAATTGGTGCTTTTAAGCTCAGCAAATTTATCAAGAGGCGCATGCTGTGTTTTACAACTGCAGTGAAAAATTGAGAAAAGGCATCTCAACACATCTAAAAAACATATAGTACACTAAATCTGGCACTATCTTGTGGCGTAAACTTTTACAGTGTTAGCTGTTGAGGATTTTAATATACTTTATATTCTCTATCACTTCTTCTTTGCTCATGCTATTACACTACAGTCCTGACCAGTCACCTTTTGTCATACCAAGCTTTTTTCAAATTCATTGCATTTGTTCTTGGCTGTATGCCTTTTTATGTTTAGCACACTGAGAGTTAAGTTGAGTCATTTTCCTTGAATACTTTGCCTGGAAAGTCGACGATACAAAAAGCATCAGTGTGGCAGTGTGAATGCAGGGTTAGAGTGTCCCAGTGTTACAGGGGTGATAGACAGGCTGTTGCTTCTGTTTTTAATGCAGTGACAAAGGAAAAGGATCAGAAAGGCTGTTCACAGGTCAGCGCACAACACGGAAAAGAGCTGAACAGAAATGAGCAGCTCCTCCTCATGTAATATGACAGCCAGCTGTAGCGTGTTGATGTTGTCAGTTCCTGAATATATGGCGTCTCACAATAACAAGAGGCATAAGTCAGTGTTATTGAGGCTGACAAGGGCTGCATTTGTGTGTGCGTGTGTGTGTGTTCTCCTTCTGTTTACTTTTTAGAATCTGTTACAATGTGAGACACAGTGTGTAAGCATGCTTCAAGCCTGTGTTTGCATGTGTTTGTGTGTGATTTACACTCACTATTCTTTGCTGCCGCTGCTTTTTCCTCAGCCTGATGAACTCCTTGTGTTGCCTTGAGACAAAGTTAACCGCTGCGTACTCCAGCAGGGCGGCAAACACAAACAGCAGGCACACCGCCATCCAAATGTCAATGGCCTTTACATAGGACACCTGGGAACAGACAAGGTCACAGGCTTCAACAGCCAATCAATGATGCTAATGGATAAGCCGTGGGCTGTTTACAGGCTAACCATTCCTCAGCTTCCTCTGGCACGTAGTGACACACATCTCTGGGATTGCCGAGATTTATATGAGTCAGTGGGATGTGGGCAGTTGACACATAGCCATGAAACAGGTCACGGCTCCGACGAGAGGAGAGCCCCGGCCGGGTCGTTCTTGAGAGGAGATGTGTCACGGAAGATCAGCAACACCCACTGAGCAAAGCTTTTGTGTGGAAACCTCGCTCAACACAGCAGCAGTTTACTGACTGATACAGACAAATTCATAACAGTGGGGAGAAAATCAGGAAATGCTGCCTCAGTAGGGCACAAACCCGCTCCTGATGTAAACACAGAAAAATGTCAGCCATGTTTTAATCAACACGTCTGCTGTATTACACTGCAGACGACTGCACATTTTTTACTGTGTTAACATGCTGTTTAACCCACTGACTCACTGACATATTGTATCACATCTTTTTTAGTGCAGTTAAGTTATATACCTCTTTTACACATGAACATCTCTACACATGATTTTGTTATAATTATATCCTTATGCCATAAAACCAGAAAGTTGACATCTTCGCTAACACTCCCAAACCTTGAGCAAATGCAACTATACATGACATAATGAGCACTCATTATACTTATTAGCTTAATAACAAGAGAGCGAACTCAGCATGAGTCTCAAGGCTGTTGATGAGGTGCAAATAAAAACATCTGAGACTGTTTCTGTAGCACATGAATACAGCACTTTGTGCATGTAGCAGGTTTAAGCAAAAACTTTAGAGAGGAAAGTTTCATTTCTTGTTTATCATGAGCACCTGAGTTACATGCATTTTTTTCTGACCACTGGCATTTGCTCATTTGTGATTTCATCATGGGCCTGAAGTAATTATTAATTCAGATTATGCACAGCAGTAGGCAGGCTGCGGCCCAGAATAGGTTGCTGACCTGTTTTCATTAGGTTGACATTAAAATGCTGAACGATGCTGATAGACAAATTTATTTTCCTAATTTAAAATAGAAAAGGAACATCCATTTTTTGGCCATGCTGGTCTGTTCAACTCAGATATGGTTTAAAATATGTACATGAAATATGTGCATACAGAATAATATATGCATATTTTATGAGGCGGCGAAAAACTTTTTTAATTACATTTAGTTTAGAGTATACCCACTTTAATAAACTAGACTACATCACTGCACAAACTCACAGTTAGATGAAAGTGGCACCATCTGCATATCGACTGTGGGTGTAGGAGCTGTTTCACCTGCACTGAGCTTGTTTCTGATCTGCCCCTCCAGCAAACTTACCGTTCATGACTGAAGGTCAATTTAAGTTCTTCAACAATAACAACAAGAACTCTCATTTGAGTCTGCCCTTTAGTTCTCCAGCTTTGTTAACAAGAAATAAAATAGTTTTTCTTCACTAGCTATGATGGAGAAGGGCCAAAATAAAGATGAATCTCACATTAGTCTTTGCCTTGGGCGTCCAAATCAGTAAAACTGCCCCTACCTGCACTTTGGAGGTATTATGAAGCAGGGCAAGTGCTCCATAACACTGTGGTTGAACCGGGAAGCTTCCAGGTGTAAATCTGTGTAGCTGTGTGAATGTAAACAGGGTATTTCTGACAAAGAGAAGCTGCCTCAGAGCAATTTTTCTCTCGCTGAACTAAATAGAAAAAAAAACTCTCCCTCAGGGTCAACATGCACACAAAATGCAGTTAAACTGAACAACCATCTGTGAGCAATAACTTGTAATGTAGTGTATGGCAAAGGTGCTGTTGCTATGGTGACCAGCAATCTCATATCCTTTGTGCACTGACTTAGATTGTCGGTTAAACTGTTTACTTGAATCACTATTGTGGTTTTGTGCAGCACATTTTAAAGGACACATACCAGCCAATAAGTAAAAAGTGTTTTACCGTAATGATGGTATTATATGGCCTGTCTCTGCCCTGAACTCTTACCTTTCCCCCACATGTGTGTCCTGCCTTTCACTGCTTTCACATTTTCCTCAACACCCTTTCTCTTGTATGTCTGCTCCTTAGTGAGTCTCTTTGTATACTTGAAAAATCCAAACCAAGTTCAGACCAAGTTTCGTGTAGTTGTAACATGCTATACATTTTATCTGGTTAGCTTTGGTTCACATTGCAGTTTTGGTGATACAAATGAACGAGACATCTCCATATACTTGCATTTAAATAGTTTACAAGCCCCTGTATGTGTTATCAATTTAATTTAGTTCTTCTCTTTCACATCCTCTCAGGAAGTTAAAGCTGCCAGAATATTTTGGTCTTCCCCAACTAATTTCACTGACCCTGATCTTAACCTCCCTTTGTCAGCTGGACCGTTGGCTCTTTTGTGGTCTGAGGGAGGCTCAATGTGAGAACAGCATGCTTACATGTTGCATCACTGCTCTTTATTGTTTACATGTGAACACAAACAAACCACAGATGCATCAAATTATTACCTAAATTGCAGCAAAACAACAAAGTCCAGGTTTTAAAACTCATATAGATTGTAAACTAGTTAAACACCCCACTAAAATGCAAAATAAAAATTGCAGGGTTGAAGAATTTTGTGGCTCTGGTGATCATTCATCATCTATTTCCTAATCATCCTGCTGATCAGTATTCTCATTACATCCTGGTCACTTGACTCCAGACCCACCTTGGGCAGTGAGGCTCTTGAGCCGGAGCTCTGCGTGGTCATCGTCAGCACGGTGGTGATGCCCAGACCGACTCTGGCTGGTGCGGCGTCCATGTTGATCCAGAAGGACACCCATGAGAGGATGACGATGAGGAGGGAAGGGATGTACATCTGAATCAAGTAGTAGCCCATTTGACGTTCCAGGTGGAACTTCACCTCGATGCAAGTGAATTTACCTACAGACGCATGACATTGTACATTCAACTGTCTTGCATTGTTTTTCATTGTTAAAATCAGACAAAAGGATGAACACAAACAAACAATCTAGTCTTTGAGTTGTTGACAGATGTTGAATCTTTGTGATGTAACTTATTTTATAATCCTTGGATTTTCAGCATGAGGTCTCTGGATTCTTAACACCTTAATTGGAATTTGTTTTCTACCTGTGTTGTAATACTTAGTGCAGTAGCCCAAATCCTTCTCCTCTTTCAGCACAAACTGGGGGAGGGTGAGATCATCAGCCACCTGAACGGGGTTTTCTGACAGCCACTCAAAGATCAAATCATTCATGGTGTAACCAACTGTGAAGAGAACAGACGAGATGAAGAGGAGAGTTAAGATTTTTAAATAAGGAAAAAATAATGAGAAACGTGTTGGTTTAGTTTAAATTGTGTTGAGTAGACTGTAAATTCCTTTGTTCCTCTTTAAATGAGCCCACACATAATGTCAGACAAATTGTGGTGTATGTAAGAAGATGCATCTCATTAATTTATCTTGGTGTGCGTGAAACTGTTTAACCTTCTCAAAATTTAAAATCCACTTGCCAGAGACAAGGATTAGATGCTCTATTACTTATTATTGACAGTCTATAATATGCACTATGTCAGACATTTAAAGAAATGTGTAAAATTACCTAAAGACTGATGCTTTTGGGTTATGAATTATGCATTTAAAACTTGAGGACTGATGCATTTCACTTGAAAATGTACTCCATCATGTTCAACATTATACTGATAATATGTCAGCAAAGGAGCTGCAAGTAGACATCAAACAATGCTGTGTTTTGGTTCCATACTGTGAAGGGGATTTCATCAGTCACAAGAAATAACACTGACGTGTCTTTTTGCAACAATTATGACAAAGACTTTGCTGTTTACTGCATGAAAGTGCAACACTGCACTCGCTATTGAGTATTTTTTTCTTGTTTCTTGTCACTTCTGCTGTGATCCTCATCCCCTTCCTCCTTCTTAACCTAATTTCTTTCCTTCCCCACAACTCTGAGATCTTGTTACTGCAGTGTAAAACCTTTGCATGAGAAGCACCAGAAACCTTGGCTAATGAGACTTAGAGAGAGAGAGAGAGAGAGAGAGAGAGAGTGTGTGAGTGACTCTTGGAAAATTGTGGGGATGTAATGTCGCTTTTGCCCATCTGTCCAGCTACCAGCTAGCCTCTGCCATCATGTTTG
>JAQNCA010000032.1:17666014-17679294 GCA_029783725.1 Acanthurus tractus | reverse complement strand
CCATGGCAGTTAGTGCATTAAAAGGGAGACATGAGAAAGCCCAGGGCCAGCGGGTGAGTCAGTGTGTGCTTGGCCTCAGTAATGGTCCACCTGTGCCTTAAACCAAAGAATGAAAGCGACTGGGGTTTCGCTGTCAATCTGAACAGTGATGTGAGGTTTCAGCCCAGCAGAGGTAAAGCAGATAGTCATACAGAAAATGGTCTCCACAAAAACACATACACACACACGCACACACACACCCGCACACGCACACACCCACACACACACACACACACACACACACACACACACACACAAAGAAAGCCACTGCACTCTCCATGACACATAATATTGGGCACAACAGTGAGGACTAAGGGAGATGTGGGCATAGCTGCTGGCCTGTTTCGCCTAATCAAGCTGCTGGCTGGAAATAACAGCGTCATGACGAAGCCACCATGGAGCCGAGTCCACCAGGGATTTTCTGCATCGAGCACACAAGAGGCAGCCAAACAATGCTGCTGTACAATGTTAGTTTCTCATTTCATTCTTGCTCCTATTTGATAAGAATGTGACAACTTTGAATGAAAATGTGAGTTTATATAAACTACAAATATCAGTCACTTAATCTTTTATTCATGATAACTATAATGGTGTAATTGTGTGAGTCTCAGCTATTTTTATGCTCTTCAAGTCACAGCCAGTAAACACCTCTTAACACAGTTTTCTTAAATACACAGTGAACAAAAATAGAGAGATGTTTGTATTGTTAAAATATCCAGCAAGATATGTAGCACCTTGAAAAAGGGACTAAGTTCACTTTGTTCAGCAGAACTTATTTGCTATTGAAGGGTAAACAAAGTCTAAACAAGCAGAAAGTGTGTCCTGACATTTTTACGGCCGTTGTAAAGAAAAAAAATTGGATGTCAGATAATATAAGAAGTTGTGATGGCGAGTCCAAAAAGATGATGACAGTCAGAGTAAATCAGAGTAAGTGGAGGCTCAATTCACAGCTTTTATTCAGCTGAAAACTTTGTAAATCAATGCTGAATTTAGTGAGTGCTGTCAATTATACTTCACATGTTAAATAATAGAGTTTACAAGTTTATTTTTCCATATGTAGCTGAACTGGTAATTGGAAGAGAATGCACCTTATATTAACTTTGATCAAAGTGTGCACACAGTTTCCTAAAGACAGATATGTATTTAATGTGAAACAAAATAAATACTTTTGAATATCTGGCCAAAAATAGTAACTAAAGATATTCTTCTGGCTCTTGTAGGGTTTTTTTTTACAGTCATATATATCAGATGTTCATCTTAAGGTTAGTTCAAGATTTTTTTATTTTTTAACACATTTATCAAACCTTCCATGCATTCATTGAAAAGAACACACGTCTCACCCAAAAAAGCAATGCAGGACTGGTCACAGTGTTTCAGGAAACAATGTGAGCCTCTTGTGGGGACAAGCAGAGAAATGAAGGGGGTCTCAGCGGTCAAGCAGCAAAGTGAGAGAAAGAAAACATTCAGGAGTCACACTGTGTCTGTTCAATACGATAAAGGGTTGTCTCTGCTGTCCTGCTGCTGGTGGTCAGGAGGCTCTGAGGCCTCTGTGTGGCCTGAGATAACCATGAACAAAGTATGGCCATGCATGACTGATACTGTGTGCGTCACCAGCTACGAAAAAACGATAAAAATCCCATCTTTTGAACATCAAGCCTGACATCCCGGGACTGCCTTCCTATGAGAGAGGATAAAATGTCAGAACACATTCTTCATGCTTGCAATGTCTACAAATTGAACCCAATGTCGACGTGACTTTAAAATTTGACGTCATTAAGATAGGGGCATTGAAATATTAGCTGGATTACCTTGAAATGGCCGTTTCAGTTGTTAACCCAAACAAAGGCTTAAATGAGTTTTTACTGCAAACTGAGCACACGCATGACCGCTGAAGACTTTTCTGTAAACAGCATTTAGGCTGTTTTTCTTTCATATTTAGCAGTAACATGTCCAAAATCAGCTAGAGCAGTCAAAGTAAAGTGGAACGAACATGTCAAACAGGTTGTGAGAGAAGAATAACTTCTTAAAGAGGGAATAAGAGGTTTTAAAAAAAAAGCACTTCTACGCTCAAATGCCAAATTTCATACAAACTTCATATAAATGTAAAATATCACAACAGGACGATTAAAAAGGCAAAGTTAAAAAGGTGCCATAAAACATGAATCTGTTTATTTATTCTTGCTAAATCAAATGCAGCCATAAGAGCCTGTTTAAGACACTGGATTTTGGGCCTCGCTGTTAATTAATAAAACGTTAATTACTGTGATCCTTAACATGATTATAGCATCTAACAGCTGACGTGAACCTGTCCTTTCAGGGGAGAGACAAATGCCTGGCAGGCCATTGATTGAATCAAGAAAAGGAGGAAGAGTTAATTAAAGGCTCAAGATAGAGATCTAATAGACTTGCATACTTTGTGATATACGGCTCAGAGTACTTTTGGAGTCTGAAACTTGACATTTGGTGTAAAGTCTGCCATACTGGTAAAATCTCATCCTCGCTCTATCAATTTAATTAAAAGAGATGAAACACAAGGGTTTGTGCTTTTGCCCCAGACATTTGCTCATTGTCATATTAAGTGCATTTGTAACAGAGAAAGCACGCAGCAAGAGCTCAAAACTGAACATTTTTGCTCTAAAATAAACCTGTCAAAATATGCCTTTAAAACGTAAAGCCCACTAGGTTTACTAAATTGGTTTAACAGCACTGTTTTCAACAAGATATTCCGTCCGAATAAGGTTTTCTTTTCACTTTTTCAGTTCTAGAAATCCACAAAAACAGTGATTTTTACGCTTTAACAACAGATAGTAAAATATTGACACTGTGAGGAGCTGAAATGTCCAAAAATGTACAGCAATGCAACTGGATAGAAACTGCAGCAATTACTATGAGAAAACATCCTTGGTAGACATTGTGTCAAAGCTGCATTGTTTCAAAAATCCTTCTCTCTGTGAAGCTTCTTCACCGGTGAAACTCAGGATCTCTTTAGGCTCAGCAGCAACACCTTTCAAAGCTCAAACTGCTGGGGTTTTTTTTTCTTTCCTCTGAAGAAATTGGTTTGGCTTCTGTCAGACTTTATTATTCTTTACTCGAGCACGCTATGAAATCATTAATACTGCACTTCACCTGTCGAGGGCAGCCAGTCATCTCACTAATGTGTGGAGAAAAGTCTGCCAGTGATCTGCAGGTCAGAGCACAGAGGATTTGTGGGAGAACACGATCGGTGGTGTTTCAACCTTAAAGCAGCTTTGCATTGTGTGGAAAAGAGTCACCTGCAGGCCGCCATCAACCATCATGCACGTCCAAACCATCAATACACAGCTATTTCTATGGAAACTGAGACCATATTGGATCTCTTGCTGTTCAATAAGCCGAACACTTGATTGCCTGCTGCATAAAGCGACCTGTGGACGGCACTGACTGGTGCTAAAACTGTGATGAGGGCTCAGCCATGAAATTTGGTTCCTCTTGTTTTGTGTGAGAGTCGTGCACCATAAATTCATCCATTGAGTTAAGAAATAACACCAACTCCTGCTTTGTATCCCAACATGGTCCACTCTCATTTCATGCTCCTGGAGAGCAGAGACCCTCTTACTGCCAATGTGTTGTTTTACCAACACAGCTGTAATCCCCCTCAAAGACCCCTGCACGCCTCGTACTACCCGACCAATTCCACTTTGCTGGTCATGCGTGGCCTCGACGGTGGAGGAACGATGTGTTTGTTGTTGTTGTTTGGCTTTTATTGTCACTGCAGCCTGTTCTCAGGTCCTGTATACAAGTGACCAGGGTGTCACTATCCTCCACCTCTAAGGCGATCACAGTGTGAGCTCGAGCCACATAAAGGGCTTTTTTTAATCACTGAGCTGGAACATTAAACTGAACCACTGCACCGAACACTGGTGGTATGAACAAACATGCATTTAATCCCTCATTTTCTGTTGTAATGTGTATTTTACCAGCACAAGGTATTTGATAAAGTTGAGATGCAAGCACTACCTGTAGTAAGATCTTCGACAAACCAACGTTAGTATAAAAAAATTACACAAAAAAACTGCAACATATTAACCCACATGTGCCAATTTTTAGAAAACTGTTCTGTAAAATAACACAGGTACAACCTATGAGTGTACAAGCAAAATGCAGAATGTCTTCATGTTCATGCAGATTCAGAGCAATCTTTTTTCCACAAAAGTCATACAGTAAACTCAAATTATAGCCTCGCAGTCAGTTGCAGCCTCAGTTTACCAATTAAGTTCCAGTTTACATTCATGTCTGTCAGTGAAAAAATGATTGGATTTTTAGCAAAACTGAAGTTTACACTAAATTAACATGCATGATTCAGGTAAAAAAAAAAAAAAATCCAGACAGAAACATGCTGTCTGAATTTAGAGACTGTTACAGAGGACTAAAGAGTACAAACGGAAGGCTAAAAAATGTAGATGCTGAAATATCAGGTTCACATGAACAGGACAGATGGACGTCAGGTCACCTTGACTGAAACCTTTGGCCTCTAAAATCTAATTATAAGTTCATTCTTGAGTCCGGAGGGATAGTTAAGCTAAATAAAAAGAAATTTCCTTCAAGCATGATGAAAAATAGCATTCATTAGAATCAGTTGAATAAAAAATCTAAAGACATAAAACAACCAGCTTAAGTTTTCTCCAAAGATGTAGTGATAAAAATAAGTAGCATAAAATTCAAAGGAGGGCGCAACAGAGTCAAACTGCTTGATTCCTTTGTTTTAAAGTCCATATATGCTTTTTTTTCCAGTAACATCCAGGAGAAACTTCCTTTTTCTCATTTTCTTACTTTACCTTCTAACCTTTAGTAAAAATGATAATATCTCAACCTGAATCCCATCATACACATAACAAGCTTACAATTTTAATTCATCCAGTTCATCCTTTTATTGAGGCACAGAGATAACTGAAGCCAAAGTTAAAGCCAGTGGGTTTTGGTTAAGGTGTAAATTTAACTTTGAGTTAATGGTTAATAAAAGCAGTACGCTCTAATACTGTTAGCTTTAGACTGCACTATTTAGCTGATAAATTACAGGCCTCTGTAATTACTGATTGATTGCGGCCCAGTCATTCTTAATGGTTCAGTTAATGCAATTTTGATTCGGCTACGAGGCAGAGCTTCACTCCGACTTCACTGCCCACTGTTTCTTTTCTTCCAACCATATATTATGAGGTCAGGTTGTTTGAGAGCCAGGTTTTCTCTTCTCCCTGAAAGTGAGCTTTAATCAGCATGGACTGTATGGTCAGACATAATGACATGATGGAGGATTCATAATGTTCCCACACTTCATGTTCCTAATTGCAGAGAACATAATGACCTACAGCAGCGAACCTCAGAGCCAAAGTGCTGCTCTGCTCAATAAGTGGCCATTTTAATCTGCCAGGGTCGCAGAAAAGGGCTGCAGAGGTCCACTTAATTGCGTTACCTAACCACTGAGTCACATATTTTGCTACCTGTACAAAGAGACTCATATCTTATGCTGCGTCAGTTTGATCAGTATTTACTGTAAATAGATGGCTGATATGACAGCTCCTAAAAAGAGAAGCCAAAACATTTCTATCACCACAGTTTGTTTGGTTTTGAAAAGTTTTTTTAATGGCGACTGGGGCTGGTTTTCAACACTGTGGTTCAGTCTGTGAATCATTACTGTGCAGATTTCAAACAACATCACCAGCAGAAGATAGCGAACTCTGTATCAGGGATGCTTTGGCACCATTTTTGTCCAGTTGGAGGTAGCAAATGGATGTATCGTCCCCCTATTTTTTACTGTCACGGGTGCACAGAGTGAGAGACGTTGAAGCAAAGAGGCACATGTTTGCGAGCACAACTGTGGTTTAACACTCCAGTGAAGCCACCTGAACCCTGAACACAGTACCTCCACCTCATCCCTCTGCCTGTCGTCCTCCTGTGGTCAGAGCGAATTAACACATTTTTGACTATATATGTGACTGTATGAAGAGCTAACAGCTTCTTTTCCAAGCTAGCAGTCTGTAGAGTTTAGCCTATATCCTTGTAGTAGACAAGCTTGCTTTACAGAAATAAAGCTAATTTTTTTGTTCTTGTCGGTTCACCTAAAAACCTCTTTGTGTTGCAGTTTGCAGACTAGCACAGTTTGTTTCCATGAGGTGATGATTTAACTCAGCACTTACTTTTTACCCTGGCATAACTTTTTTTATCCTGTATGTGTGTGTGTGTGAAGTGAGTACCGTGTAGGAAGCACAAAAACCACATTTGAGTTTGAGCCTCTGTGAATGCATGAAAGGTTTCGGTGGTTCTCTGCATGACCGGTGGACAATGATGCATTTTAATGCTCTTCCAGCTGAGCAGTGGCTGGCTACGTCTCTGCAGAGATTAAAAGTTTACCCTGAGCTGATGCTCATCAGTTACACTTCATGATACATTTATTATTTTTCAGTGGCTTGGGGGTTTCAATGTCGGCTGGCAGCAGAGGCTTGTCACAAACACATGGTTTAGTTTGGGCAATAAAGAAGACAAAGAGAGACACCCATTTTCAGATTGAAAAAACAACATTTCTGTAGGATGTGAATGAATGTAGCTTCTGCAAACATGAAAGATGACTGACATATTCCAGGAGGTATGCACCTTAAGGACACAACTGCAGTTTTTATCCTTCAGCATCAGGATCTCAGTGAAAATTGCCATGTCTGAAGGTGTGCTAAAGGAGGCTGTTTTGCACATTTCTTACAAAAGAAACAGAGAAAGGTCATACGTGGTGTGATTGAAATGGGCAGAAACCCATCAGTCACATCTCTCAGCCTGAGGTGTCAGTCTGACACTGAAGCTGCCGGCTTACTGCAAGAGACCATCAGTAAGCTGTCACCTCCACCATATATCCAAACACAAATTTAATGCCCACTGAAGCAATGGGGAGACCTGTGTCAGGCTCTGCTTTCGTGTCAGGGATTTTAGTGTGTGTCTGGTGAACTGTGTGTGCTCACCAACTCCCCTTTTTTTTTATTAAAATATGCTCATGACAAATTTATTTTCAGGAAATTTATAATCCAGGAAAAATGTTAGTTAGTTTTGCTTAAAAAAAAGTGACGACTTCTGCTTGAGGAGACACTGAGAAAGCAAAATTAAACCAGTTTAAAAAAAAAAAAAATCATGACGTTCCTCTGAGAACAAGAAGAACAAACAGACTTGTCTCAAAGTTGTTGTTTTTTTCTCCGAAAGTCTAGACATGCTAAAATTAAATCTTAAACGTGTCCTCAACGGAATTTAAAGCCTGCGAGCACAAAAAAAAGTATAAACTCTTCGTTTATCTCCTGATTTTTATTTGTATCTCCAGTCTTCATCTTTCATTGATAAGTATACCACTACGGTGGCTGTGGAGAGCAAACCGTCTGTTCAACTCTTGTCTCCAGCTTGGCTCTCATTTTTTAGTCATTAACTCACATAAACATCCCATCTGTCCTCCTTTCACGCTTCCTTTTCGTCAGCACTCCCCACTGCTCCACTTTGTGTAGAAGCCAAGTGTGTGGGGATTTCCTGTGTTTTCAGAAAGGATGAGAGAGCCCCAAAAGTGTCTGTGTCAGTCTACCTCAAGGTGACATCTCAGTAACGTTCAGCTGATACTTTATTCTCACTGCCAAGTTCAAACTGGTTTTCTTTAAATGAACTTTTTTTTTTTATCTCATTTACCTGCAGCTACATGTGACACATGCTGATCGAACTGACACTTTTAATTCTTTCTTGTTTCACGCAGTAAAACAGCTCAGTTATCAAATTCAAATTCAGTCAGCCAAGCTCTTTTTTTCACATTTTCTATGATACAAGCCACATTTTCAGCTCCTTGTGGGTTGTGAAACATTTAAAATGGAGGCACACAATGTTTGCTTTCCTCTTCCCTCTGTTTACTAGCCTCCAGATATTACTTTGCTGTTGCAGATACTTCTGTACCAGCTGGGACTACCATCAGAATTTAATTAAAAGCTATCACAGAGAGATTGCGTCCTCGCCAAACAACTGAGCTTTTTAAATTTGGACTGGCTAAATTGTATTTACTTCTTTCCAGAGTGTCTCCTATGAGGAACATTTTTTACTTTGCTGGTTGACAGCTGTTTTTTAGGAAAGCCCTAAAAAGAAAACACCACCTTCTGATACAAGTGATTTGAATTGGACATTCAAAGCAAATATTTGCTTTTTTAAAGGTTTCAAACATTTCTGGCTTTATTCTATATATTTGAATCGAGGCTTTTGTTGCACCATCTTGATTCGCTTGGACAACAGCGGCTTAAGTCTTTGATCAACAGCTTAAAGGCCCAGTTAAACCAGAAAGTGGCACAGCAAACTTCGTCTGTGCGTCCTCACAAAATCTTGGTGTTTCAGACACAGACACAACTCTCAGGGCTAGTCAGTAAACTACTCTGGCAGGCGAGCTAACAGGTAAGTCGCAGCCAACTTAAAACATGCCAAAGCAATCTCAATAACTCTTTGAGCTTCTTTTATTTTCTCTGTACTAAACCGTTTATCCCCCCCTTTAGTTACTAAATGGAAGAAAAAGCTATGTTAGCTGGCAAGCTTGTTAGTTATCAGTTAGCTTTGTTGCTAACAGAGCAGTTTGCACAGACACATTTCTAAAGATGAATTTGTGATCTACCGATTTCAGTCATTGTTACAATAATTTTTTTTAGCATAAACAAGAAGCATCTCTATACTTATCTGGACAGCGATAGAGCTTGAAGTTGTAAAAGTAGTGCAGCTACGTTGTGTGCTTCATATTATCAGCATTTATGGAAAAACGTTCTGCAACTGCATGTATCCTTTAATCCATACAGTATTATTTGAAACTGTTTTTCCCTCCATCGTTCTACAAAAAAATCTACACATGCACTTTTTAAATCCTCCAAAGAAAATACAGAAAGCATGATTAAAGTGTTTTCACATAAACGCAAAACAAACAAGAAATTCAATAACTGTGACTTGTGGCAATACTGACCAATCAGAAGCCTACAAAAAAAAGCTATTAGCTGTGGGAAACCTGCAACTTCATTCAGAGCCTGTAATCACAGATATGGAATATATATATTTAACTACATCTATTGTTGCAATCTTGGTAGTGAACTGTGCTGTGATAGTGTTGGATTATAAAGTGACATCTGTAATGCATTCCTCAATATTGTGACAAATATATGCATATGTATAAACATTTAAAAAGTCCTGTTAGCAAAGTTAGCATCAGTACGATATCACTTCAAGGAGGAGACGACGTCAAACATGAGCAATGACGGCGTACAGACTGCTAACACAAGCCGACAAACTTTGCTAAAGAGTCTACACGACATAACTTTAAACAGTTTCCCAAAGGATTCTTTTCCAGTGACCTAAAAACTGTGTTTTTGTGTGATCGAAAGGCCAAAATGCATAGAAACAAGCTAGGTTTAAAAAAATACTTGAAATGAAAAGTCGGTATTCAGGAAAAAAGTTAACTGTGTTGCAGGACGGTCGTCCTCAGAGACGTCATTTGGTACAAAATGTTATTGCCCATTCCTCCCCACACTGACCAGACCCAGTCCCAGACCTTCTTCCCCTCCCTGCACTTCACACCCTCTGACTTGCAATTTTTAAACTGTGAAGTAGTTGCAAAAAAAAAAAAAACCCCTCTCCAGCCGGAAAATAATGAGTTCTCAGCTTTAAGCAGAGCTTTTTGGAGATCGGAGAGAACCGGGGAGTGTGGAAGGCTTTGTTCTTTGAATCTGAAATTTGACATTTTCAAGTTGATCATTCGGGTAGCTGAACATTTTTCTGTTATTAAACAACATTGCAGTAACACCAGAGGTACCTCAGTGGCATATACATCATCTTAATTGGGCATCCCTGGAGAAACAAGTAAACCGCCACCAAAACAACAAAATGGACCTCGAAATGCAAATCCAAAGATGTTTTTTTAACAAGGTTCTGTTTTTAGGTTGGATTTTCCTGTAAACTGGAGACAGCAAATTAAAAGTTGTCTGAGAAGTAAAACGAGGATCCTCTTCGCAAAGTAGAAAATAACTTATCTTGTTATCATTAAACATGACGGGAGCATTTTAGCGAATGTTGATTTTCAAAGAATTAAGTCATCTAATTTGTTTAGTTCTGCTACTGACACTTACAAAGACATGATACTTTAGGTAAAGTAATTATCTACTTAACTTAGTTCTTTAAAGTTTTTTTCCTCTAAAATCTACCTCTCTTATTCACACACACACACATTAACACACAGGCACACCATTAAATGGACACCCAATAACCAGGCTTATGAGGACCCATTTCCATCGGATGACAGGACTTCAGATCTGACTCATGATCTCTGGCTGACTGGAGGCAAGGACAGCAGGGAGCCTTGATGCGATTCTCTGCCCTTCACTTCAATGCAATTCACTACGCTTCACTCTCGATTTGACCATGAACAGACACGCGTCAGATGACCAGAGGATGAGGATACATTTGCACAAATTGTGTGTCCACTGCTGTTGATCTTCACAAGCCGGTTAAATCAGTCCGAACTGGAAACAGTTTCTTATGATGAAGTGAACAAAAGTTTCTCAGGCTGGTTTTTTTTTTCCGAAGCAGCTGTGTAGCAGAGACAAAATCGAACAAGCTGCTGTTTCAAACCCCACTGTGAACAAATGTAAGTAGCACGACTTGAGCTCTGCTTGTTAATGACACCCGACACCAGATGGGAGAGCTTGCAAATCAGAGTTAACAACACAATACATCAGGAAGTCTTTATAATCCCCAACTGAGCGCTAAAAACTTCCACCGTGTCTCGATACATCAGGTTCTGACAGAAACGTGTCTGTAGCATTAACTCAAAAACTGATATACTGTGCAAAAGCCGGCGTTGAATATTTGATCAGATTTTTTGTCTTGCTTACAGATATGCACATATTTCACACACATTTTTTGCAAGTTTTAGCTTTTTTTAGTCCAGGCATTTTGATCCCGTGTGGACAAAGAAACTCCCCAAAGTCCTCTGCTGCACATGAGCAGGTGTTAAAAGGCTTTCCACAGCCAAAATTTTGGACTCCTTAGAGTAACAAAGTGCAGTTACTGACATCTGAAGATCTATTGGCAACAAAACGACCAACAATATCAAAAATCTGTTGTCTAAATGTTACTTAATAACATGATGTTGAAGGAACCAAAGGACCAAATTAGACTTTGTGGGCTTTGTATCCAGACAGTCTACAGTTTGAACAAGTTGTCTTGTAATGCATCTTCACAATGGGCAGCTACTGCGACATGTTATGCTTACATTTACAAGACAAATGCGATGTTTATTTTAAATTCTTTGCATGCTATCAATGCATGCTGTGGATGGAGCATAGACGCAATTATAAACAAGACCGGCTGACGAACGCAAACTGCTGTGTAAAACATTTTAAACCAACTCTGAGATGAAGAAAAGAACTCTGCTCAGTCTGTTGTACCTGAAAAACCCTGTGCCCTCTCAGCATTTGTTGAACCACAGCTCTCCCAGAGCTTACAGTGCAGCCGAGAGGTTGCTCTGCATTGCTAAAGACGTAACGGTGGTAACAGCAGAGCACCGACCCTCATTGTTTAAATTTCTTATCTTACTCCGATGTCGTTCACCTGACAAACGCCAACCTGAAACGGTTAACTGCTCTTTGGTAGTTTGCATCACAGTCTCCTAGTTTAAGGATCACACACTTCCTGCTACTCAAACACACCAACAAAGTTTAAAGGTGTTTAATACGATGTTATGTAATAGCGAGTGGCACATGCTATCGCCCTCTGCTGACATACAGTAAAATTTCATTTAAGTATTTAAACTCTCTTTTTGGCTCTAAATTAATAATAAACTTTCAACTTTTTGCTGGTATGAAAAATAGTCTCATAGAAAAACTTGATCTCTTAGTGTAAAATTTTGTATTTCAGTTTATTATTGCAAAACTTTAAATCAGCCCTATTTTAACATATTAAGCCTAAAAAACAACAACAAAAGGGGATGAGGCATAAACCAAGAAAACAAATCCATAACATGCAGCCTAACATGCATAAAAAATGCAAATCAGGAAGAAAAAAGGGAGCAACTGCAGGTTAACTAGGGTAAAGTGAATAAAAAAGAGAATATTATCCACAAGCCTGCACAGACTGCAATGATGAAAGCCAATGCAACACATCACGTTGGCCAGAAAACAACCAGTGTGCCGGTGAGATGATTATGTTTAACTGTACTTTATATAAGGCCTTTGTTTATGAAACAAGCTGAGAAAAATGAGATGCAGCTGGGAGGCTGAAATGTTCCAGAAACCAGATTGTGGGTTTACTATCAAGCCCCCAACAACCTGAAGTGTTGCAGTATTACAAGACACAGCACATAAAACACACACACACAAACCTACCAACCCCTCAGCCATCAGCCTCTAAGACTGTGATATGAACTTTGTTATTTATTACACCTTTCGTTCCTGTTTCTCATTTCCTCCAGCCGACGACCATCCAGTCTGAAGCCTATCATGCCAATCCAGCTTGTGCGCTATTTTACATGACAATCTCTTTTTCAAATCTCTTTCAACACTTCCTGCCGTCTGTCCCGTCTCTCTCTCTCTCTCTCTCTCTCTCTCTCTCTCTCTCATCTCATCTGCTCCTTCCCTATCTGAACCATTTCTCTCCATCTCCCAGCCCCATATTCCACTTTACTAATCTCCCCGCCGCCTCCAGCTGAATAAATCACTCTTTTAACTTCTTGTTCGTGTTTCTCCTCACCCCAGTTTGCTCCATCCCCATTTTCACCCTTCCGTGTCTCCCTCCACCTCTCAACACCTCCATCAGATGCCTGTCTCTCAGACCTCCCCTCCTCGATCTTTTCCTTCTCCCTCTGCTGCCACCCTCCCTTTCCTGGTGAGCAGAGAGGCTGGTAGCAGAGCATATAATTTCTCAGAGGAGGTGCTGTCAGTCGACTGCTCTCCAGGCTAAGAGCTGCTCTCCTCGCCCCTGGGTTCACCGAGTCACAGCTCTGTTCCGCTCCAGGATTATGCAGATCTTAATTCCCCTCCGCTCACACCTGAAGTTGGCAGGGCATGAAATAAGGAAAGTGTTCACTGCAAATAAAAGTTTTTGCCACCAAGAAGGACAGAGATGAGGAGAAGGAGGAGGAGAAGAAGGAGAGGAGGAAGGAGAGAGGAAAAAAAAGGGAGGCTTGGTTGCTGGCAGATATTCCGACTGAGTGAGAGACTGAGGGAGGAAAAGAG
>JAQNCA010000032.1:17630964-17644549 GCA_029783725.1 Acanthurus tractus | reverse complement strand
AACCGTTGGCTTTTGAAGCCCACCTTTACGCAGACACAAGTAAACACACACACACACACACACACACACACACACACACACACACACACACACTCACAAACACACAAACACACACGTACAGATGCTGTTTATGGACACAAACCCATGATATGACCTGACATGACGGGTGATTTATGCTGCAGGTAAAAAAAAGGAAAATTAAGCTTTTAATGGGTTTGTGTTTCTGTAGCAAGTAATAGATCTTACAGGTTTGTCATGAAAGGTGTTTTTTTCATTTAGTGACATACACAGGTGATCAATCATCATTAATCATGCTCCTAATCTCTGTGAAAATATATTCCCCCATGCTGAATTATTGAGCAGAAAAGGGATGAAACACTTTTTCAAGTTTTTTCCTGTAACAAGAGATTTGTGTTTAATCTGTTGCTTAAAAAGACGCTACATTTTAAGTAACTTTCCAGCCATTTAGGCCATTATTCTGTATCACTTGACAAATGTTACACAGGCTTGTTTAAGCTCGCACAAGGTTGCATTGTTGGCTTGGATTGTGCGTGTCGTAAAACCTCAAAAGGCATCTTGTCTTTGGATTTATACATCGCGAGGGGAAGCGAGCGGCATGTAGGACACCGGCTCAGAATATCATCAGCAGCCACGTGGGGGGAATAACGGGAGCAGGAGCGAGATGTAATCGTGTAATAATTCTGTTTCTGTTCCTCCGTGTTGCCACTCCGCCGATCATGACGGGAGCACCCTGAAGAGGGGGGGGGGCAATAAAGCTTTTGCCCTCGACAGTCGTGAAAAGTGACCTGCGGAGACCCAGTGGAAGATAGTAAATAAGGTTTCATGATATGTTGACCCCATGTGATGTAGATCCTGGAGGACATTAGCTCATCATCCTCTTATATTCTCTTGAACAGTAAAATTCAATTCATGGTTCAGCTTTCAATAATGAGAGGCCAGTAAAACTTAGAGGCCATAGTGTTATTTGTGTTTTGTTTAAAGGGCAAATTCCTGAAGAGGCAAAACGTGGATAAGCAGGAAGTTATAAAGAATAAAGAAGAAAACAGCTTTACTCTGTTCCCTCATGTTTTATAATCCCTTTGGGATATGGGCTCCGGTATTATAATAATCATCCTGCTGACAGCTTTATTGCATTATCATTTCACTATGAACGCCTTTATTATAAATCGGTGCTTCTGCCATTGCCGTTTAATTTAAAGACGCTCAAGCCCAGAAGCAGCCAGTTAGTCGACATCAGCTTCAAAGCTAAGCACTCAGGTATTGTTGTTTATTCAGCCTCGACTGCGGCGTATTTTGTGTCAAGTTTATCTGCATTAGCACCTTTTTAAGTTTTGAACCACCGGCCTGTAGTGTTTCATTCACCTTAAAGTACCTTAAGAGCTGCTATACACCATTTAGTGGTCCGTAAAAAACGAATACAAGGCTTAAACTGTCAGGTTTAGTGGGACACACAGCTCTTTTAGACCATTAGCTGAATGTAAAAACACTGTATATTTGCACGCACACGATTTCTCATGAATCTCAGACAGGCTACCGTAAAAAAATAACATATATACTATATGTGTTCGAGGGGGGAAGATGGAGACTTTTATATGAGGCCTTGTAAACAGTGTCCAAGGAAAAGGTCAAGGTTATATGTATGTGTGTGTGTGTGTGTGTGTGTTTGTGTGTGTTAGTATGTTTTGATGCTGATTTGAGGGCTTGTATCTTTATGAATTTGAAAAACATTGATATTACCAATCTTTCAGCCTCACTTCTTTCTATTGAGTGTGATATGCAACCATTTTGTGTAGGAATCATAGAACTGAAGCATGAGAGCCACATGTACTGAGATTTTTATTCACAGTTTATACTTACACATTGCCTGCAGAAAAAAAGGAGGAATTATCACAATCATGCTGAACATTGTAGGTTACCAGTAAGCGAAAATAAGCAAAATGAGAAATGACATTACTGAAAACACAGCACAATAACACACCAACACACCAACACACCACGAAACACTACATTTCCTGCATGCTTACAGCCCGCCGGCATGTCTCCAAACCAAGATTCAACATCACTCATTATTAGAAGTGACAATGGTGACTAAACAGATTAAAAAACGAAACCAGTCAGATGTGCGCAGCGTCCAAATTAACATGGACCCACAGCCAATGTGCCGAGGCCGGTGCACACAATTAAAACATAACGCTGCGGCAAAAATAGTTTTTTTCCATTTCCTGCTGCCCATTAAGGCGGCGCTTACTCGCACAGATGAGTAAACAGCGAGCTTTTTCCATGTTGTTTCACCTTAATTATCACCTGGAACAACACAGACTTTCACACTTCAGGCAGAGTTTGCAACGCTGCCGTCTATATCTGCACAAAACGAGACCCTGCAAAACTCTTTTATTCTTACTGAGCACAGAACGACCATTAACTGAGAAGTTATTCATCTTACTTATTAGAATGGTAACTTCAAATTTAAGTTAAGTGGGCTGATCAGTCACAACCAGCAAGTCCATGGTTTCCCCCCCAAAAGAGAGCCTTCTGCAGTAGATTAAAAGTTTCATTTTGAATTGATGAAAATGCTAAAACTCTCAACTCCATTAGAACTTTAAAATTGTTTTAGAACTAAATAAATTGTTTTACCCTTTGCCTCTTTCAGCTTTTGTCTTCAAGAGCCTGGCAACATAAAATTTGGCTGATTACAATATTTTTTTTGCTACCAGTATAATTTAACTCTCAAAAATAAAACACTCAACATCAGCAAAGGTGACAGTATCTGCAGACCTGCTTAATTTGTTCAGACTACAACTGCAACACCAACTTCTGAACCTCTAAAAATAATAAAACAATAGTTGACTGATACATTTCTTGAACAAATTAAACATGAATTAGATGCTTTACCTTTATTTCGTCCATAATATTACAGAAAAGTAATTATCACATAGGCACCAAAATGCAAAATAAAAGCAGATAAACTATTTGAAAAATCATGGCAAATACATATAAGGTGTCTCCTTTTTATATCCACTGTCAGTGACTCTGGACACCTGGCACAAAGACCTAACAATTTTTATCACTCGACCCCAATATTGATCATAAATATTACATTTTAGCTTCTATCTGTGAATTTTGCAGTCTGATATGTATGAGAACAGACAGAATAAACACAATTCTTAGATAAGAGAAAATCTTGAAAAACTTCCCTCTTCTTTTCCCATTTAAAAAAAAAGATAACCCTTCTCTTTTGTGTTGACTAAATAACCCCTCTAATATTTTCCCCGCAGCCTGACAAGTTTTCAATTTATTAATCAAATGAGCTCTGTAAAATAAGATATGGTTTTTTTTGGCATTTACAGTGAAAACACTACAGTTGAAAGCTACTTGAAAAAGTACGAACACTGAATGTTAATCATGTGTGATCAGGGACTGTACAGTAAAATAAACCATACATGAGAAATATTTTGTTTATCAGTCAAGAACAAAAACTCCAGGGACACAAGCATGTTTCTGCTGCATCCGTGATGCAGCCGCTCATTCTGATTCCCAGATGTTTTTTTCTGTTTATAATAGTGTTGCTGTGGGAGTAGTGTACTCCAGTGTTGACTGTAAGACTGTACTGTGTGTCAGTCTGCATGAGTCCTCAGCTGAATACCAAATCTGGGATGGGTGAGTGTTTACTTTGCAGACTGGGACTTAAACCTTTAAAGCAGCACTTTAACATTTAGGGAAATACTTTCTTGCAGAGAGAAAGATGAGACGATCATCGATGCTCTCATGTCCATCTATTAATGTACAGATTAAGACTTACAGAGCTCTGTTGGCAGAGTATGGAATAGAATATTTACAAGTATGTTTTCAGTGATATGTGGTCATATTAAGATAAAAAATGTTGTATTTTCTTTACTTAATATATAGATCAGGAGTGGGGTTTCTTCAGCAGAGACATTCAGGTTGCATTGCCATGTTTTTAACTGTAGCCCAGAATGCACAAAACAAACACTGGCTCTACTGGGACTTTTGCATTTTTCATAAGATTCACAATCGCTATGAGCTCTCCCACATGCTTAGAAAAGGAAGTATTCAGTAGGTTGCAATCTGCGTCCTCACCACTAGATGGCACTAACTCCTACACACTAGAACTTTAAGTATAAAGCCATGGCTTAGCTTAACCAGAGGGGGAGTAGTTAGCCTGAGCAAATCTGCCTACTTACATCTCAAAAGTTCACAACTAAATTTTGTTTCTATATAAATGAAGTGTTAGTAGGAAAGTTAATGGCCATAAAGGGGTTACATGAGACAAGCTAGAAGGTTTCTCCCTATTTCTAGTCTCTTAGCTAAGCTATGCAAAGCAACTCATTATATTTTTTTACAGGCAGATTGGAGTGTTACTATTCGCCTCACGCTACTTTGGGCAAGAAAGCTAATGAACTTGTTCCCCTGCATTGTCAAACCACTGCTTTAAAATAAAATCTTTAACGATTCGCTGCATTAAAAATCATATCACACGTTTAACCCCGAAGGCAGAAAACAAAACAAAACAAAAGGCCCTCATGGACATGACGGAAACTGATCATTTATTTAACACCCATTTTAAAACAGTGCAACAGTGCGACTGTTTGTGTCATCACTTTATCGACCTTTTTCTTTTTTTTTTTCACCATCATAACAAAATCATCCTGAAACCCATGCATGACTCGACCTTGTCATTCACGTCTTGCTCATGGTTCGATTGTTTGCAGCACCTCTGACTCACGATTTGGCATGAAGAGAGTTAATTGCCTCCCTGGGCTGTGTGCAGCTGTGAATAAATATCCACTAATTGAGCCATTTTCTTAATTCCAACTCATTTGGAATCACATCGGCTCTAACTGGCTCCCGCTGACGTCCAACAGCGTTGATGAGAAAATCATATTTGACCAGAAGAGTCAAACCCGCAGAGTGAGAATGACACAGGCGTCCAATTAAACTGGATCATAATCTCATATGCCTTCGCTCTCGCCACAATACATACATTATCGAGATTTGAATGCCTTAATTCTCCCATACGATCGCAAAGTGAATAAAAATGTGACTTATCACCAAGCGAGCTGTAACCTTGAACAGCTGATGAGTAATCTTATTTCGCACTAATGAAAATACTTCTGATCTATTTTCCACTTTAACGCATTAGCGGTGTTCCCGTTTTAATTGCACAGTCGCCACCAGAGAGGTTGAAAAAAAACTAGAGCTTTATAAATATAATGATGGATGTTGTGTAATTTTATCATCTGATGTCTAGACGAGTAAAAAAACAAAAAAAAACAAAAGAAAAAAACAAGGCAGATTCCTTACAATCTCAGATGAAAGGATTTTATTAAATCAGTCCCACACAACAAAGAACAACAAAGGTTGTGCATCTTCAAAGAGCAGAAAAACTCAGTATCACCTCTGAGTATAACAAATGCATCACTGTTCCACTCCCCTCAGGCGCGCTCAAGCCTCAGGCAACTCTGATGTTTGCACTTATTTGAAAATTTTAGTTGTTTTTTTTTTTTTTAATGCATGAGATCTGCTGTTTGCAGGTACGAAAATGTTTCCTCTTTCCTTTGTATTAAGCAGAAAATCCTCTGAATGGCTGCTCGTTCAGAGAAGTGTTTTAGCATAATTCATAATATGTGAGTACGACCTGGAGGGCCCAGCGTTCACTGGTGGAATGGCAGGCAACAAGAGGTGGCTCGGGGCAGACAGTGATGGATGGGGGGTGTCTGGAGCCATCGGCTTAGTGTTAAGCATACGCTGCATCTCTCTCCCCCATCCCGCTGCCCTTTAAGGAGCATCAGCAGGCGCTCCATAACTCAGTGGCATATTGGAGGGGAGGAAGGTGGGACACACAGCGCTGGTCAGCCCTGATAAAGGTCTGTGTCCTTGAGAGGTGAATAAAGAGTAAACAACATGAGGTGGTGCTCACCTTTGTCATGTGGACATGGGTGTGTTTGTGCATGCTGGTGTTTGTGTTGTGTGTTGCATGGCAGAGAGGGAAGGTGAGGACTTGCTTGTGTTGGTCCAGGTAGACCTGATCAGTGTGCTTAAGGATTTTAGATCTGATCGACACAAATGTGTGGCATAAAATGGTCAAAGCTTTTTTTGTCCATCAATTCTTAATAGATGTAAGTCAGGAGGTTTTCTGAGAATGTAAACATATAACACTTCCTATGAAGTCTTAAGATTTAACCAAAAAAGACCTTTTTTTAAGTTTAGAAAAAGCACAAAGGCATGAGTAACAGTAATAGTAACTTCTCAGTAAAGAAGAAGGAGAAATGTCTGAATGGCCAGCAAGCAGCAGCTGAACCTGGAGGTAATCGTCCAAGAAATGTTTCATCAACTCGTGCGCTCTTCTCCTCAGCAGATTTGCATCTCCTCCTGTTCGCCTCATCTTTCCAACTTTGTCTCTCACTCCATCATTTGACGAATGACCCTGAACAGCTGTCAGTGTAGCGACTTTTAATGGCTTCTGAAATCACAGTGACACGTCTGCAGTAAACAGAGACCCACTCGAGTCCCTCTGTTTCAGAGAAAAACAACACAGTGTGCTTATACGATGAAGTAGGTGAGAAATAATTTAAATGTGCTTTTTGTAACATTATTTTTGTGGAGCTCCTTTAAACTTTTCATGATTTCTTTGGAGTGTGGCTAAAAAAGGTGGTCATACCTGCTCAAATCATTTGATTCAAACTTAATTGACAATATTAAGTCATATTTTAAAGTGCAGTGTCTCATGTACATTTCCCATATGATCTGGCTGGTAATATTTCTGATTTCACCAGTCAGCTGAGGCTCATGCCTTGATTTTTGAACAGTTTTATGTCTTTTCATCAACATGTAACACCTTTGCATACACATGCACCCCTAAAGTACTGTTTTAATTACAAATAAATATACAGTACACAGTATCATTACGACAGCCACAGAAATTGTAATTAGTTCTAAAATGTTGCTTATATCACCTTTACATGAATGACTATCACACTGTGATATAAGCATTTTCAGGAGGATAAATCTGATCAAATTATTGTAAAAATAAAAATCCCATAACTAATTAAATACATTTAGGAAAAGTGCAAACTCATTTCTGAAGCACTTTTCATATGTGAGATAACAGCCGACTGTAAAACAGAGTAAAAAAAAAAAAGTCAGGAAACTAACTCAACTTTAGTTAAAGAAAATGGTTTTAGCTTAATTTAAAAGTAATAATTAAAATGTGTTTGCCTTAATTTTAGTTTATACTGCTGCTTCAGTTCATTTCCTCAGCAATAATGATATTACACAAGGACTCCCACCACTCCAGCTTTAAATCGATACCGAGGGAAGACTCAGGGATATAATGAAAAAAAAACATGAATTTTTGCTCTCATACTGATGACGATGAAAGCCAGGGGCTGAAAAATGTTTGTTTCTTTGGCTGCTGCTCTGCATTAAATAAGCATAAATTTTGAAAAAAAAAGCACACATTTCTGTGCTTTGATTCTGTTTTCATCCTAAACTTGAGAGTTGCTCCCCAAACTGATGAGCAGAGCCAGAAGTGGTTTCAAGCAGTAATTGAGCTTTGATTACTGAGGTTTCACCTCCGTGGTATTCACCTGGAATATGACCTGAAATACTGAGGAGGTTTGTTGTGTTTGTTAAATGAAAGGGCTGATAAGATTTTTAAAAAATGTGTATTTTGTTTAAATACTTTAATACTTAGATAAATATTTGTACTCGTAAAAGCAAAGTACAGCAATTTTACAAACTATAAAGAAAAAAAACACAACTGAACTGTCATGTTTCATTGACAGACAAAAAATAAATTTCTGCCCCACAGAATATGATGAAATCATGACAGCACATATAGATTTCGTTGGTGCCTGAAGGCTTTTTGGAAAGCTTGTAAAATTCTGTTTTCATCTCAGTGCTGTTTTATCCCCTCGTGCTGTTTTTCTCTTGACTCGAGTCTTAGTTTTTAATTTTTAGCTTTGACACTGAAGAAGGGCACACAATATTGATGCATTATGGATATGATCTGCAGTTTTAAAAACAATTTATTTACGTTTGATTGTGCGAGACAGGCCCCTCTCGTGTCCAGCTTGCTGCATTTTACTCAGCATGTATAGCTTAACAGTGTTGATTAGAATGATTATTTTTTACTTTAAAAGACTTTGGCAGGTACTTAAAGAAAAACTGGCTGTGTTGCTGCAGAATATTTTTTTCGATTTAATGCCTAAAATTTCTTTGGATGCATTAACTGAATGTAGATGTTTGCCACATTGATATGTCTCTGCTCACCCAGGAAGAGATTTTTCCACGTTACTGCAACATGGTATCACCCAAGTTTTTACAAGCAATCATTTTTCTGATTCTAAGTGACAATAAATATCTTAGTTTAATTTTTAGGGCTGATATTTAATCTGAGAATGCATTCAAGTCAGTCATGCATCTACTGAAGAGATGGAGCAGAAAAACAGGTGACACCTTGTTGAGACTGAACCTTTTACACTCAACCAACTATCAGCATTGAACCTATCAAATAAAGTGTATTTGGCCATAAGCAGTGATATGGAGCAGCTTCAGTTTATGATGTCCTGCGGTTAAAATACATGGTTTACAGATATAGATACCCGTGGTCAGCTGGTCAACCAGTCACAGGCCCACAGGTGTGCTTCTGCACAGCGTGATGAATTTAGTGGTGACATCTGTCCAGGAAATGTTGCGGTGGCACTTTGTCCCACAGCGACCGGCTCATTGCTTGGTGGAGATGTGGAGTCTGGACTGGCAGCAGGAATGTGACCGTCTGAGGCTGAGAGGCCTCAGGGGCGGAGGGAGGGTGTGGGACTCTTTTCAGGGTGCATCTGGGCAGCCGGCTGTCCTCGATCTGCTGCTGTAAGAGCCAGACTCAGCTGAAAGTCCAGCTGTCACTTCTGCTGCTCGAATGCTAGCTTCTCTTCTTCCAGTGCAAACTTCTGCTTTACATATATTCAAACTTAAGACATCTATTCTTTTCCTGCCGCTTGTTTTGCTTCGCATTTTAGTTGAAGGTGTTAATTGAGTATTCAATGGAAAACCAAACGCTGCCTAAATTTGCTCAGTTCATAACAAACTGTATGTTTTATATTTTCATTTGATTAGTCTTTGAGAAACATTTTATCCTTAGTCTCTACATGTATGATGACATATTTGACCTTTTCATAAATAAAACGGCAAATTGTTATTTATAATTGCCCTCTAGAATGACACACAAAAGACATTTATGATTACCCCTTTTTAGCAGGATGTCAAAATTTGTTAGTTTCTTCAAAACTGTTCAAATTGCTGTTTTCTTGTAAAATATTTACTACTTAGTCAGGTTAATCTCAGTTAAGGTGAAGAAAGGGCTGTTGTTCTAATTGTATTAAACACACTCGAGGCCTTTGTCACTTGAATATAACCATTTATTGTTTTGTGGCATTTTAGGACACAAGATACAAAACAAAAGGTTAATTTACAATCATTTTACAAGACAAGGTTGTACAATGAAATGCAGTCTGTAGTCACTTCATGCCACCGTTCAATCAGAACAATACATATTTGGATTAATAATCATTTGCTGAAATGACTATTGCTGTCATTTTTCTCTCGTGTGCTCACAAACACAATGGAAAAGTGATAAAAATCTTTCTGAGAGACAATTGTTTTCTTGTCTGATTGCTCCATATTCGAAATAATAGACTCATCAGAGCTCCAAATAAAACAAAATTGCTCATATCGAATTCCTCGTCACAAGCACAATGTCGCCTCTTTCACGTCTTCCTGAAAGCAAATGGTTGGAAAAAACAGGAGGACATTTTTAAAAAGCTGTGTCTGAACGTTGAAAAAGAGCTGCATTAAAATCACTGCTGCTGTTTCCTCTGAGGGGCTGCAGTCGACTGTATGTGTTTCAAATTAAAACATGTCTTGAGGCCATGAAGTTCCTCTGAAGTATCATTTCACGTTACAGGGCAGTGAATTTGTTTTCACCCAATAAACTGCAGTTTGGAAAAGAAAAATGACTTTATTGTCTTATTATTAATTCCCCTTTCTTGCCTTTACTCAAAAACTAAAACACTGTATTATTGAAATGTCTGCTGCTAGAGGTCATTCAGTCCAAATGACAAAAAACAAAAGATATAATGGGACTGATCCTTTCTAGTTAGTTGGTTGACATTCTTGTCCAACTGAGCTGAGAAGGGAAATTTACAGAGCTAATCTGTTTTATTTTCCAGTGGTTTCTTATTCAGTGTTAGCATAAATATGATTCAGCAAAAACTATAGACTAAAGTCACAAACAAAAAGATTTGTCAGTCAGATAGTCAACCAAGATTGTGACTTAAGTTTCAATCTGGAAAATGACTTTGATGATGATGTGTGTTTTTTTAATTATGGTCAGTTTAGTCGTTTATCTACTATGTAACATAAATCTCTCTTTCATGTTTAATTTTTTGACCTTATGAATCATTTCACATGATGTAATTCACCTCTAAAACATTTTTATCAATGCATAGAAATTTACAGGAGATTCCAGCCAAGATTCTGGTACGAAGTACAACTGACTTTCACACTGAACGTTTGCCATTAACTTTGCTTTTCAATACATTACACACTCATATAGCACCTCAGGCCCATAACTCCAATTAATGAATCCGCACTTCCTGTCTCTCTCCCTCATGAGGAGGGGCTTGCATACAGCGTGAAGACTTCAGAGCTTGTGACCCCTCTGATCTATGAAACAGAGTGACGCCACCTTTGCTCCGGGGACAGACAAATGTAAATTATGACAGTAATCACCTTTCGTCCTCCCTCTTCCTCACAGATCACTTTGTTAAACTGGATCCCCTGTGAGCTCATAACATTGTCTGTTTCAGAGCTCAGTGCTTCAGTTTAAAACCTCAGATAAAATTTACAGAAGCTCTTTGCTCAAAACATTTAAGTTGAAGCAGGAAAATAGACAAACTATCATTCCAGTTTTTCTCTGAAGTCTCTGATTCGTCTGCATGCCTGTCCATCAATCATCAATCATCAATCAGGATATTTGAACTCATTAACATTTTCAACAGGCTCCTCACCACTGATCATTAAATTATTAACATCTCCCTCTTCACTTATGTAACGTGCCCTTTGAGAATAAAATAATAATCCCCTGAAGGTTTGAAAAGTGGCTGTAAAACATTTGCATCATCATCAATGGGGCTTTGGTCAGCAATGGGAGACTTTTTGACAGGAAAAAGATTCAAAACTCGAATTTCTGCATCGTTATTGAAGTATAAATGATGTCAGATGAAATACTTTGTATGTGTCAGGAAATCCTCATTTTATAAACATTTAGTTCAACGTTTCAGTCTCAGTCTATAGCAATTGATCACAGTTGCAATTCTGATAATACTGAGATACTTTTTATAAACATGGTTGGAAAAATTGTCAAAGAAAAAGCTTTGTGAGAAATATTAAAAATGTAGCATAACTGGCAAGTTATATAGTAGCAATGGAGGATATCAGCATATCGGCAGAAACAGCAACAAACTTGGATAAAAGTATTACTATGCGGGTTACTGTGAGTCCACTTACAGGAATAAAAACTCTGAAATTGGCAGGTTTTTCAATTTCTGTAAACAACTTGAAGTTAATTACTCTTGGCACCTGCAACCAACACGTTCACATCAGCTAAAAATGATGTTAGTGGGAGGACAAGTTTCTTGTTCCTGATTGTTTCGGGCGAAACAAAACAAAAATGCCCTCTCCTTCAACCAGAGATCTATCAACACGAACACAATGTCAGTCTGAATAAATGCAGTAAGACAAAAAGATTCAGGATCAGGATGTACTTTTTTGTCTATTGTGACTCTTGAAAACATTTTTCTCTCTAACTCTTTGTAAGAAATGAGGTTGAAGGAAACACAGACTACGCATGAGCCTGCAGCTTTCCAAAAGCCTTATATTTTACAGAATTAATCTCTAACACTCAGGCACAAAACAGTCCTCTGGAAATCCCTGCAGCATTTAAAACAAACTGCAAAGAGTTTAAGGGATAGTTAGCAAATCCACATTTCCACATGTATCTGTGAGAGGTTTTACTGTAAGAAAAACACCCAAATTAAAAGTCAAGATAGGCTAAAATTTGAGAAAAACACCAAGGTTGCCCAATAACCAGATTATCACTTTAATACTCCAATTTGAGGAGTTAAACTTTAATACAGAAAAATGAACTATGAGATTCACTAGTCACTGTGGAGCTGCAGAGAACAACTTCAATCAATCATTTTTAAAGCAAACAACCAGTGAGCAGACTCAGGGACGAAGCCAAATAGGCGCCACAATGTTGCATTTAACTGATCTCATCATTCATTCATTATCTCCCCCTCTTGTCATTTATCTACACAAATACAACACTGTTCTGGGACCAGTTTCGACTTTCCCTTTTTTGCATACAGAAAGAGTTGCGTGCTAATCCAGGGCCATGCTTCTTGTATTAACCGCAGTGTGATAAAATGCGAAGCAGCCCTGGTGAATATGTAGATGAGTTGATTAATTAGAAAGACTGCATTGTGCTCTGTGTCGTCCTCATGGTCACAGGTTTAGGGGACGGGGAGACGGGGTTCGTGCTTTAGGGAGGAGAGGAAATCAATATCTCACCGTTTCAGGTCTCCCTGGGCTTTTTTTAGTAACTCAATGCACAGGTGTTAATCACTGAGTCAATTGTTTCATTAATCAAGTGAGGAGTCCCTGAAGGTGGAGACAGGTATTACATCTCTCTCTCTCTCTCTCCCTCTCTCTCTCTCCGTCCTGTCCTCCTCCTGACAAGTAGATAACTATCCCTAAAAGAGAGAGAGAGAGAGAGGGAGGAGATGGAGGTGATTGTGCTACAGCAGAGCCAAATCTCACCGGGAGGCTGTCAGGCTGAGTTCCAATACCAGGAAAGTCCTCCTGTCCTAATCATCTTGTTTCCTCTGCTGGCTGTTTGGGGCCGACAGGACGGGTTGTGTTTTGACAGTTTATGTCACCTCTTCAGTCTGCTGAAATCTTACGCAACAGAGCAGATAAGCAGACAATGGCTGCACATTACACTGACTTAGATTTTTATTTTGTCATTTGTGGTTCAGGATCAAAATGGATCAAAACCCTCATGCATCTGCTCTATTAATCAGTCATGGCAGATTTGATGAACTCAATTGCTTTCTTTCCTGTTGAGCAGCATCTCCTACAGACCAATGACCTGCAACTATTGTAGTTTGCTAAATTTAACCTGCTCGCTCAAGGAGTCAGATTATAATTAGAAACAAATCGTGAGTTCATCCTTCAAAGTGAAGATGCTTTCTTGTGCTTTTTGTGGATGAATGGATGATTGCAGACAAAATAAGTTTATGAGGTGTGATCACTAACTTGTGAGACTGTGTTTGTTGCACACAGAGAACTGCAAGCTAGAGTGCATGTTTGAAGTGAAAGCTCAAACTTTCATGAGTAGGGATACCTAGCAACACTGCTTAATCTCCTTTGTGTTACACGTGTTTGTGATCACTGGTGTGTGCAAGGAAGTGATCTCACCATAGAC
>JAQNCA010000032.1:17616919-17628799 GCA_029783725.1 Acanthurus tractus | reverse complement strand
ATTTAATTTAGGACATGAGACCTTGTGCTGGTGAGCTCACTCCACTGTAGGCTTGACAGGCTGAATTCCTCAGAGTCAGACGCTTGGAAGAGAGGGGGGGGGGGCGGCGAAGCAGACAGGGTAAGACTTTGACAGGTCTCTTCAGCGGGAACGGAACAAAGGTGGGCTCGCTTTCATTCTCATTCAAGACGACTTTGTGCTGAATGCAAGTTTTTGCTCTAATGACTTCTGAGCCGCAAATCCCGTTGAGATTTCTATGTCGGATTCCAGTGATTCCAGCATGGAAGTTTGTTCTGGGAAAAAGAAAAAAAAAGGCAACATGAAGGAGAAAGAGGACAAAAGAGGGAGAAAAAAAAAGATACTAATGCAGGAATAACACCTGTCACACATAAAGACTTTGCTCTCATCCTTAAAGCCTGAGCACATCTCCTTTCATTTGCCATGGTTCATAGGTCATTTAATAACCCCAAATTACATTTATAATTTGAATCAAAGTGACAGTGAATGGAGTGTGTCCAAAAACAGCTTACCTGTGTAGCATATCAATGAGGACAGGCTGTTTGAAGGGGAAGCTCCAGGCCCGCGGAGCTCATTTAAGGCCACAAGCCTTTGTTTCGCCTCCCTTGATTGAACAGCTTTGTTTACCGAACAAAAACACATCCGTTCACATCCACAGATTAATTTCAAACAGCACAAAGTGACGCAGAAGCATCCAGAAATTCGGATGTGATTAGTTTAGAAAGTGAAACAGAAGGCAGAATGAAGTTCTGAATGACGTAGCTGCAGTAGATATGATTCCCTTTCAGTGATTTTTATCAGGTTGTAAATTTGCGCCCGTAGCTTTGGATTTCATTTTTAGCCCTTTAAAATCCATTTGGTCTCATCCTCCTCTGGAGTTTGAGATTAATAAAATGAAATGCGGTGCTGTTGCTGCACTCTGCCTTCTTTCTGCAGAATTTGCAGAATGTTAGAGCTCCCCTCTCATTAAGTGTGCAAATGGTCTCTTTGACAGCTAGTGTCAAAAACATGCAAGGGGTCTATTAATAAACGATTGGAGCAGCACACTGGAGGGGTAACCTCAGCCAGGCGTTAACCTTAATGGTCATCTTTTTCATGAATTTTTCAATTCCTCATTATGGTTTTAGCCATTAAAAGTGGATTTGTTTCAACCCTACACTGTCAGACAAATGACAAATCTGTGAAGGTAATGAAACTGCTACATATCCATAGAGCGCATTTGCATAGGAACCTTGAGGCAGATGAGTAATTTGATAAAGCCTCAAGCAAAACTAGGAGCCATTTGTTGTTGCCTGAAGCCATAGAGCAGGATAAAAAAAACAACTTCATACACAGCGCAAATCGCTAGTGTTGGGAAACCAGGAGGGAGAGAGACTGAATGAAAAGCTCCCTCTTTTTTTTTATTATCACGTTCTTTAAAGAACTTGCAAAGGATTAAAGTGTAAGCACAACACAAGCACTGGTCTCAATATGTAATGCTCAACACTGTGCCTGGCAACATTTCTCATCATATGAGAGCTAAAAACTCCATTTCTCCGGGGTTTAAATGAAGTGACCTTATTTTTCCACTTCGCTTGAGTCGCGGCCTAAATGTTGTCTCTCCTGTACACCTGCTATTGTCATGTAAATGAGATGCGTATTTGGCTCATCTTGCTCTGCTGAAGTGGAAAGGTAAATATTTGCATTGTGCTGGCAGTCTGGGGTGCACGCCACATTGCATTATTCCATTAACCCGACACTTCATGCACAACAACACTGTATCTGCGCTAATCGGCCTATAGCTCGACGCATGGCAGAGTACTAGACTGCTTGCAAGCCACATGTGTGTGTATGTGTGAGTGAGTGTTGGTTGAAATGCTGGTGCTGATGCTGGATTTATTAATTTGTCGCCCATTTTTGCGCTCAGTGTGCTTCTGTACATACTTGACAGTATTATTTTCCCCAGGTGTATTCCTCCATTAAAAAAGCTTTAGGTGAAGCAGATGTGATGCATGAGCTCAACATTGTCCCATTGTCCCCGTTTGAGCTCTTATTGATTGGTTTTCATTGAACGACAAGGTGCCATTCGTTCCACACTGTTGAATCTCTGACATCGGATTGTTTGGTTTTTCCAGCCTGGACAATTAACCCCTTCCACCGCCCGTGTTTGTTTTCAGGTCACAAACACTGTCATGATCGATTCAGCATTTTAACAGCATCTCCAGCTAAATGAGGAGGAGCGCCGGGCTGCACACAACGTCTTATGTGTTAAATCAGGCGTGTGTTTGTCCAACGAGAGCGGAAATCCTGATGATGTGATGAGCTCATCAAGTTATTGATGTAGATCTAATGAAGCTAAGATCCGATTCGATCTAAGTGATTCAATACGATAAACCACTATCTGCTTTCCATAATGCATGCCATATATATCTGTTTGTGTAACTACAATCCCTCAGGGGCATTATTTCATAAATGAGTTAACAAAACTCAGCTTTATATTTCCATTTTTATCCATTTACACTGAGTCATACAAGCTGGGTCATTCATGTGTTTGTTTTTCTTTTTCTTTCATTAGTTTATCTGCTTAACTCGGACTGATATTTAAGAAACCACTTAACATTAAAGATTGTGCTCTGCTGATCTCTGACGTCATTTGGCCTGAAAGCAGTCACCGAGATTCACACTCAGTTAAGTGTAAATTGCTGTTTTCATGCTTTCAAACATTTTAAATGCCGTTTGCATGTTTCACATCAGAGGTTAAATGTTAACATGATAGGTTGTTGTGATTAGATTTGCATTCAGCCCTCAGTGTAACTTGGTGAGTATTGAATGTATAATCTGCTTCCTGTTTTGTAAGATCCTTGTTTACTTGATTGCATTTAAAGAATTAACATTATAACCTCTTAAAAATTTACAGAAAATTTGGAGTTGCTCTGAAATTCTGAAGATTAAACTCACCTACCAAAATGTGTTATTTATTCAGTAACTGTCAGATGTGGAACATCAGGGTAAAAATGGCACGAAGACATGATTCTCTAAAAGTTTTGACACTTATTTTTTCCACCAAACCAAAAGCATTTTTTTCACATTTTTAAAGAACAGTCAAGTCCACCCTGTTGCTGCTCTATTCTTCTTTAATTTGTTCCAGTTCTTAAACATCATGAAGCAACGTTTTTAACCAAATTCAGTGTGTGAACAAGAACATTTTAAAAGTTTTGTAAAAGCCTCATTACAACTGTGTTCCTGGCGACAGGAGCTGTTTTATTCTATAAATGTACCACAATCTGACAAGTACTTAAGAAGGTCAGAGATCCACATGACAGTTTGTCGAGTTTATATTTATAAGATCACAGAGGCTGTAATCTGCAGACTGTGTTGAAAGACGCAATAGATGGATGCAGCATCATGGCTGCTGCTGCACATCAAGGACAAACATTCACTATTTCAAACATCATCGTCTCACTGTGTGTCTTTGAAGTGACTGAGTCCCTGTTTTCAACACACAGATCAAGAAAATGTAGTGCGACTAAAGTTAGTTGGCGTCTGATCAAGTCAAACCAGCAACATAAATCACTACTTTATTCTACAGGCTGTCACCTGAAACACTTACTGAATGTTAATAAATAAATATTGCACTGGATGACTCTACTTCGGTACATCTCACTGCGCCTGGGACCAGAAGGCGTCATACAGAGAGAAACTGCAGGGAAAATTAAATTGGACTTGGCAAAAACATGGCTGCTGAAGTGGCTGGTTTGCCTTTACTCACCGTAGCAGTGTGAGACTTCTCTCTGGCACCGCCGTCTTCTGAATTCAAGCCAAGGCTTCCTGCCTTCTACTGAGGTACAACAAGGTTGCAGCTGCGCACCAACTTTAAAGAGAATATTTAAATGCCTGCTGATAAATTTGGGTCCTGTGGTGAGCAGTGTCTGTTTGCTCACTACATGTGTGTGTGTGTGTGTGTGTGTGTGTGTGGTTTTTATTTTGGTGTCCTCGTCAAATGATGTTGCAGTGTGCACAGTCGGTGAGTTTGGACTCTGATCTCCCTGCATCGACACTTCAACATGTCTGTGGTTTTTTTAAAAATCCAACTTCCTCTGTTGAAGGTATAATTGTTAAATTTATGCCACATATACTTCGTCTCCAAATTGGATTGACCTGAAGGCACAATCAACCCACGCGGAGGGCAGTAGATAATGGTCATACTGATAGCATAATTATTTGCCCGGCCCTGATAGGCCAATTAATGTCTTTACAGAGGGATTGTGGAGTGGAAGCTTTGTAATTTATCCCTGCCACATACAGTGCTGAGCACAGATTACAGTATCAAGTGAAACCAGAGGCGAGCAGAACAAGCCAAGCTGGAGGAAAGCTCTCACTTTTCATACGGTGCACAAATAAGGTTGTGGTTGCGTCTAGAATGAATAACATGGTAATCCACCTAAAATCCCTTAGGATCAATTGCTGTTGGAAGAGGCTACACCCACCTATGCTTTTCCAAGCGAGCGAGCTCAGCGTACTTTGTGGAGACGATATTATTCAAATCGGCTTGAGGAAAGTGTGCCACATCCTCGCCCATACTGCACATTTTCTGTGTAGTTGGCATACTTGAAGACAGTTAATAATGTGCTACACGGAGTCAGATTTAAAATATTTCTCTCACGCATGTTGTGGAAGAATTTTTTTGTACCCTTCACTCCAATCGTGGATCTTTTACAGTTTTATTCCTTTTTTTTTTTTTAGAAAGTATAACAGTTGAGTGCACAGCTTTACAGGTAAGAAACTCCAGCATCACCATCACAACAAGCTGTGCCTCCATACAACCTCAAAGCTGTCAGTGACACTAAATAATTAATGCCAAACATATTACTTGGACTGTTGCCTTGCGCCTCATTACATCCCCTTGTAGGCCCTCTTCATTTATGCAGTGGGATAATTCGTGAGGGAGCAGTTTAAGCATTTCCCCTCTAGCGCAGTATCCCATAGCAAAGGTTACTCTCACTGCTGTAATCATAGGAAAATGTGCAGCATGAGCACATTCACTTAGAGCTGGCTAATCTTCAGCCCCGACTGTTCTCCAAGCATTAAACCACTGTGAAGGCCAGAGGGAGGAGGAACGTGTTGGTGCAGCTTCTTAAATAAGGAAGTGAAGTTGATGGCAAAGTGACAAAGATGACCAAGTTAATATTCTTGATAGAAGTCTGAGCTTTAGAGGTGGGACAAAGTCATTGTTAAACAAGTTACAAGTAAAGGGATGTCTAAAGTTTTTTGCACTCAAGTCAAAAGCTTGAACTCAATTGTTAAATCACTGAAGTTGCTGTCCATAATTCATGACAGCAACGTTTTGCTTCTTGTTGATCAATGTGTACTTTTTGTGCATGAACAAAATTATCTTTGGTATCGTGTTTTCCAATTTGACCTTAGTAACATTACCTTAGTTCATTAAGGTTCTTTCCTTCAACTTGATTGGACAGCTAATCTGTGTAAAAAAGGGTTGACTTACTTGAATTAAGTAGCATTAAGTTGAGTTAATTCAGGCATAGAAAGAAAATTAGATGATTAATGCCTTTTTTTTAAATAACACACTTTATATTCTTGAGCCGAGTCAAAAATCATTATATTTGTGACAGAGTCTGACTTGAGTCAAAGTCATGAGACTTGTGTCTGCAGCTCCACTGAACTTCTGCAGTTTTTAACCCAAACTCAGTTCATTGATGATTCAATTAAATATAAAGACAGTGGAGGTGGCTGAATCAAGAATGGCTGCCCTGGGAAAGAGGTAACTTTTCAAGAGATTAAGAGGATACTAAAAAATAAACTGTAAGGGTGAATCACCCTCATCTGATTTCACAGTCTAAAAAAACTAACTAAATTAATTATATCCTACAGGATTCCCTTTGGAGGAAAATAAAAATCTGATATCAGTCCTGATTAGTCCCAAAACAGGGAGATAAAACAATAAAACACTCTGCAGCAGAAATTCTAAATTATACCAACAATTAATTGATAAAATAGAAGAAAATTTAAACTTACATTCATGTTCCTGCTCAGTTAAATTACATTGTGTGATATGAGGAAAGACTCAGATACAGTTTGAACACAGTTCTGTCCCCACATTGTGATAGCTATCACAATGATCACAGAACCGGAGGATTAAAACGGAAACTGTGTCTTCTGTCCAACCAGCACAATCTGAAAGCCTTGATTCCCCACAGCACACAGATTTGGGCCACATGTTACACTGCTGATCATCACAACACGATAGGCATCAAGAGGAGGCAGCACTTTTCTCGCTTCTCTCTTACAGTCTGTTAATATTTCAGAGAATTGAGTAGAAGGTTTTGAACAGTAATTTATCATCTTTGTTGGATTAAGTTTATGTGAACAATATTAAAGTATGGTATATATATATTTATTGGTACTAAAGCTGCAAAGGAGCCTGTATAACTGCACATTTGGAAAAAACTTGGAATTTTCCGTCTAAACTCCTTTTTTGGCCACTTGAGGGCAGCATATCGTTAACTTCTCAGTAAACAAATGCTCTTTTTACATTCAGCCCATTTAGAGCGACAGTTTGGTTCATTTTTAATGATGTAGGTCAAAAATTCTCCAACAACTCAGGAAATAAATATGTGGCTGTTCAGCTCGTAAATGTTCCAAGCAGCTTGTCGCTAACTCTTTGCTCGACTCATGGGGCAAAGTGGGTTTGTCTTAGCTGCCACCACTGCCCTCATTGTTAATATGGAACTGTTATTAATATTTAATTTACTTAAAAGTTAATACTAGCTAAGTAAAGTTGGAAAGTACAGCTTTATTAGGAAAAATGCATGGTTCATGTTACAATTCCGCTCATATTATTTAGACGAAGCTTTGTATTATAGAGTGTGCAGGAAACAATTTCTATAATGATACAAAAAAAATAATGGTGCATTTCCTGTTAATGTAATAACGTGGTTAAATAAAAAAGGTGGCTAACCTGTGTGAAACCTAATGTATGTCACCTTTTGTCACCCACTTACTCCCCAGTTTTCTGGTCCGTGTTTACTATCTAGTTATCAAAGGCTGACAAATCTTCAACCAGAAATAAATAAACAAATCACCAGAGTTTTTCTATTTTGTTCCCGTACACAATCTTTAGGAGTGCATTTTGTAAAACATTTTTTGCGTGTCTGTAAGCACATAGCAAGGCTTGCACTTTCTTTTCTAAAGCTGATAAATATAAAATATCGCTCTACTACCTGAAAGCGCTCAGGTTGTTTTGCATGGCTGCACTTTGTATCTCTGCTCATGACTGAAAGGATGTGTTGCATCCGGTAAGACCGAGAGCGACACTGCTTATCTACATGGAAGAAAAGCAGAAAGCAGAATTCGAGATTTGTGTTCTGGCCGGCCATAATAATGTTTGAACCTTGCAGAGAGGAGAGAAAACGTTTCATCCAGGGTGCTGATGCTGTACAGTTGTGCCAAATGCTGTCAGACAAAGTCTCCACATAGATGTGCCAGCATGTGCCAAGACCCAGAGCTCTGCCAGAACATACTGTCACCCAGAACTAATCTAGCACAGACAGGCATGGACAGGGCACAGTTTTCACTAATTTACTCACATCCCGTGCAGCCTTACTGCTGGTTTTTTTTGTTGTTTTGTTTTTTTTTTGCTGCTGACTCACAGTGAATTTAACATTTCAGTGTTAAAAACAGGCCCTCCAGAGCTGTTTTTCACTCTTTTTATGTACATAAATAACATTAAGAAGCCTGGAGGGGAAGGATGCATTTCATATAAAATATGTTTTTCAGTTTTCATTTTGCAGCTCTTGACATGACGTGAATTAGCTAATTATATCAGGAATCTAGTTTGAACAGATTATAAATCATATGCAGTTCAAATACATCACTATTGCCGGCGTCTCTTTGATAAATCTCCTCTCTCCATGGTCTAACAAAGTAGTTCTACTGTAACCATCAGGATTTAACACAAACTTGAAACCTGCTCCAAAAGCCTCAGTCTGTCATGTGCTGTAAAAACCAATGGGTGCCATGTCTACAAGCCCGGCCAAGAGGCTCAGCTGGGCTTTGTGCTGGGAAATGGACTGCTGGACCCTGCCAAAAAGCCCTCAAAGTCATTTCTCCCGACTGTAGTCTTGGGGATTCTTGTTAATCCACCGTACCCATCATCTCTAAATAAGTGGCACACTTGTGGAGAGGGCAGTTTAGAAAGAGTGGTTTGAGGCTGGACACTTACAAGGCCTATCATTCTTCATTTCCACTCCACTGAGCAAAGCAAATTGGAGGAGGCCAGCGGGAACAGGTATGGAGACAGGAAGTCTGTGTGTCAGGTGTTGTTAAAAGTACTTTCCTCTCAATTTCCAAATCCATCACTCTTTATAGCAAATAAAGTAAGCACACGGTACTTGACTAAAATCAACTGCAACATGAGTTTGCATTTTGGGACAGAGTGCACGTTTTCACCATCTGCTCCGTCTTTACTGTTCGTAGCTTTAATTTATTTGGCTGGGTGTTTACTCCAAATATAACCACTGAAAAGTTTATTCAGAGTTACCGTTCTTTCTCTTAACTCTAACATGCCAGGGGCTGTTTGACTCCCCAGTCAAAGTCTGCTCTAAAAAGTAATAAACCACAGCTCAGCTATGAGCGAGAATGAGTTGTTTGTTTCACGTCACTGCTTTGCCAGATATTTGTTTAATAAATTGCCAAGGGGTAAGGCGATTATACAACCTAATTCTCATTGTGGCATTAATTGCCAAGCAGCTAATTAAAATGCACGGTGATTGGAGTGAACACTGTCCCGCAGGATGTAATAAAGCTGGTATTATAAACACTTGATCGCGAGACTGATACCATAATATGCACCATCTCCTCCTTCAGCATTAATGAGGTCTTGAAATTATACTTCCTGTCACCTTTTGTTACTTGCAGTCATCTCCAAAAAACCATATCTGCCACTCTCATTTCCTGTCACTAATAACACATTAAAGGACTAACCTCCCGAAAGCAAGAGTGATGGACCATGTTTAGCTATGTAAAACTACTTATTAGGCTTTTATTGCTGAGGGCAATAGGGTTAAATGGGCAGGATTAGCACACTGATTAATGACATTATCCCACTAAATTGAAACATGGAAATGAACTGAGTGATTCTGTCTTCCTGCTGATGTTTTTGTTCAATTTCTGATGTTTCCTTGGCATTTTGGACTACTGATAAAAAATGTATAGCCTCAAAGGTGCCATATGTGTCATTTTAGCACAAATTACCACAGAATTCCTACACAGATGGGTAGGTAGGTAGGTAGGTTTTGTTGAGATATTGTACAGTAAACTGGTGCTATAATGCTACACACAGCACATTTAAAGTTGTGTTAAAAAATGCACAAATTCCTGAAAAAGCATGATGACATGTAATCACGGTATGAGAGGTTTTTGAATGTGTATTTTGGTGGCCAACTTGTTTCTGTAGAGGAAAGTTTCTGTAGAACACTGTGAACCAACCTATTTGGTGTTCGATGCTTTGCATTTATGGTGCAGCAGATTCTAGTTTCAGTCCCACCAAGTTTCAAACCAATTGTAATAGACTAACAATGGTATTGATCCTGGTCACCTTCACTGCCATTTTTAATGACCTTCCTGTAGGCATTTATCAAATATGGATATACCTTTTGTGCTCAAATGGTTATTTATTTTAAATGGTCATGAAAGTTATTCTCTAAAGTTGTTCTCCAAAAATTAAGCCAAAGACTCTTTAATGAATAAAGCTGAATTGATTTCACTCGATGCCACATTTTGCTTTCACCAGACTGGCTTAAATGTTTTTTTTATGGCTGTGAAGCAGCTCTGACCAGCTGGCATGCTCTCTGGCCCCTTTGAGTGTCACAGCACTGTTCAGACCGCCGACAGTTGTTTCATGTCCGTCACATAAGTGAGACTGCAGATAATATTCAATATCTGTAAAACAGATGTGCTGTGAATGCTAACTCTTCACATAAGAATGGCTTTATTATTCAAGTATGCAGAACAGAGGATGATGTGAATTCAGAAAAGTATATTACCAGTGCAAATCCTGATGGAGGAATTAATATTCAGTAACTAGCAGTGCTGGTTGTCGAGATTGTCAGTTTTAAAACAGACTGCCAGACAACCATTTCTATGAGGCACTACTGATTTACTTTTTAGCTTTCAGATCCTTTATTCCAAGTTGGTTTTGTTGAAAATGAGAAAGAGGAGCAATAATGCACTGAGTTAGAACCAAATACATAAGTATGGAGAACAAAGAGAGATGAAAGGATGGATATCACAAGGAAAAATAGTACACACAATATATAATTCATGCCAACAGAAGTCTCTCAATCAAAAGAATAACAGAGAAGGAGTTCGATGATGTTGTGAAGCAACAGGGGATTGTGGGAGTTGCTGTTTTCATTGTTACACAATCTCCATTAATGATCAAAGTTAATAAACATGCTTCATCGTGAGTGAACACTACAAACAGCAGTTAATTATTGAGTGGTGAGCTGGTTCCCCAGCTTTCTTCATCACCCCTGGACTTATTAACACTAATATTTTTCACAGTGTGGTTTCTGTTGCTTGGGTAAAGGATCTGATTGCATCCACATGCATCATTTTTAGCACTGGATTGTCATCATAAATCATTATACCACTATTTTTCTGTCAAACCACCAGAATACTGTGCCCACAGGTGCATTAAGCACTGTGATGGAAGAATACGGTCAAGGTGAGATGTCTAGATTAATTTTGTGGGTCTGAATTTAACAGGAACAGATTCTGTCCATTAAGCATTTTATATGAGGAAAAAGAATGAACAAAATTGAAAGAAAGTGTCGTACTTTTACCAAGAACATTACTAAAAAATTAATTGTGCACAAAATGTCTCATCATGATCTAAAATATGTCATATTTTAATGATTACTAGGATCTCACTTGACATGCACGATGAAACAAATACTATGATCCACACGCTCAGCTCCGTACGTCCTCTATTTTTAATGAAGGTGCACCACACCAGTTCTGTCACACAACTGGGATGCAACTGGAACAGCACCACACTCTCAGCATTCCTCTTGTGTGAATAAAGGTGCCTGTGGTCGCTGTTTTTTTTCTCTTACTGGGGAATGCCATGGGTGTCAAAGCAATCAGGAGAGCTGAGAGGCATAACGTTAGCTGCTACCCTCCTGCTGTCAGCCCGCTAGCAACACCACACTGGAGCCCTGATCCAACCTGACACATAGGACTGCAAAGGATGTCCACCACTAACTTTCAGGTCCTTTGTTCCTCTGTAGACAAACTTAAAGATCTTTTTCTGCAAAATAACTCAGAGCCAGTATATTTGATTTTCATGCAACTAGCTCTGTATTCATGATTTTTTAGATGACTTTGCAAAAATAACTACATTACAAATTTATAATGCAACAGCCCTGCTTTTAACCCGGAGTTGGTCTATTTATCTCTAAACTTTTGCAACTAGTCATTTAACAAATGCTCTAACATTTAAAAAAAAAAAAAGAAAATATTTGCTTAAGCAAATCCTAGCTTTTTGTAAAACATGAAATTATGATCTGCAGCCCATTAGCATGGCTTAGCATAAATAATGGAACTGAGGAAAATAACTAGTTTGGTTCCCACAGTTTTAAAAAGTTAGCTTAACTAAGTTAGAGACAAAGAGAGGGACCAGAGAGAGGGAAAGAGCTAGCTTGGTTGTCTCAAAAGGGTTAAAAAAAACCAGCTTAGCTTAGCTTGACATAAAGAGTGGAAAAGGCTAGCTTAGTACAGTTCAAAGGTTAGAAATCTGCCATCTCTAAATTTCACAAAGACATTTCTAGGTTATGATTTGATGATGTAGTTATGGAATACACA
>JAQNCA010000032.1:17598071-17608545 GCA_029783725.1 Acanthurus tractus | reverse complement strand
CAGCAAGTCTTTACAGTCGCTGGTCCGTCCTTTATGGTCTTGATGTTATTATGAGGATAGTTCTCGTTTTGTGGAAACTCAATCTCCATATGAAGGGAAGTTAAAATGTTAAATCAATATAAAAAAAAACAAGGTTTGATTTTTATTATTATTATTATTATTATTATTATTATTATTATTATTATTATTATTATTATTAATTTGAAAAGATACATCTTTGATAAAAAAAATCTCTTTTCTTTATATATTTTTATATTCCACAATTAAGTTTTTTTTCTGTTTCACCATTTAAAGGAACAGCACATCTGCTTACAGAAATATGACATTTTTTAAGCCTAGTTTCAATATAATGAATCATTTTAAAGATAACAGTATACAACATCTTGCATAATGCGGACTAAGTGATCTTTGTTAGGAGGTAATTGTTAAGTGTTTCTCGCAGCAGTCCATGAAAAAATGATTCTCCTCCTACACTCCCTACAAAGTCTACCTGCACTCGGTCATATTTCATTCAGTTCCTTTGCTCCTGCATAAGGCAGCTGTGGGAGCTTCACACCTACACTGTCAGGTAACTTTAGCTTGTGGAGGTCGTCTAAGAACTTAGCAACCTCCAACCCTGCAGCATCATGGCCATCACACTCGTCAGTGTCTCACTTTGTCTCCCTCAGAGTCAAACTGACCTTCTGACCAAAACCTAAAGTGCAGTCTTTCCATAGAAAAGTCTCTTTTCTTCTTTTACCTCTTTTTCCTCCTCTGATAGTTAACATGGAGAATTTCATCTATGAAAAACATTTTTGAACACTGTGTGACAACATTTCAAGTGTGATTAACTGGCACATTGACTGTATTCACTCTGAAATTCCCTATTCACTATATCTGATGTGTCTGAGATAATCTGTCAGTTTATACAATGTTTGCCCACACAACATACATTTAAAATGAAAGAGCATTTAGGCGATCTGACTAAGTGTAGCAAGTCAAGGACACTGAGCCTTTGAATTTTTTTCATTTTCTTTTAACAGGTTAAAAAAAAATCTTGCACAGTATCTTAACTTGTTTCCAAAGCAACATGTCTCTTTGTGTTTCAAGTGTTTTGTAAAAGTAAAAATTAATCCTCCTTGATTCTAGTGCAGCGAATTGCTTTAATTTTTCGTTGTTTCAAGTAACAGACACAGAGTTTAACAATGATTACTGAAACAAGTTAACTTTTATCAGACTCCAGTTGCAATATTCTTACACCAGAGTTGTTTTTCTGTCTTTACCTGACGAAAAATGCTCTTTTAGAGCTCACATGGAGTGTGAGTTTGCACTGGACAAAATGACTTTCAAGGCTGTGCAGAAGAGTTTAAACATCGCAGTGTATTTGCTTGTTTGCCCTGCGGTTATTTTATCTTATAATCTGGTGACTTTACTGTGACAGAGCAGCAGAGGGGCTTGATATGCTTTGATTGGTCTGCTCCCTCGTGACTCATGCAGCTGAGTGGGTCATGGGTCAGTTCAGTGGGTTAATTAGTCATATTTGTCACACTGTAAACCCCCTAATGACTGTGTACCCGCTGCCACTGTTTACATAATGATTTTCTAACCCATTAATCACAAGGCTTAAAGTTTTTGCAAAATATGACGGATGAAATGATGCACTAACATTCTCCTTGCTTTCTATTGGCAGTTTGATAAAAGTATTACAGTCATGACAGCAAGGTTTGTAGCTCAAGGGCAAAGTAAAGTTTGAGTCTGAAAACGTGTAGATTTGCTTCATGCTAATTACTGAATTTCAGATGCATCCAAAAAAAAACTGAATACTCAGCAGTTCAAACCAGATCAGTTCTAGCTTTTTGCACTATGTGAAGGCATATTAATCAGGCACTTCAGCTGCTGAGTGCTGCAAGTTTTAAAAGATAAGGAAGACAAAGGAGACATACCAAAGCAAGAATATTCAAAATTTAAGCATAACTTAACACCCAAATTGTGCTAGACCCAGCCAGTGACCATCTTTTTAACAAATAATGTAAAGACTAGGGGATGTGGCCTTGTGGCTACAGAAAACACAAGTATAATGAAAGACTGACTGTTTTTAAGCTTAGCAGGATCCAGGAACAGCTGTGTACAGCTGAAAGTCAGAGCTGACACTCCATGAGCAGCTGCAGTAAGAGTGTGTGTGTGTGTGTGTCAGCGTGGAAACACAGAGTCCACTGGAGCTTTAAGAGTCACTCGAAGCACGTTCATAGCCCTTTTTTAAAGTGCCTGTGTGTGTGTGTGTGTGTGTGTGTGTGTGTGTGTGTGTGTGTGTGTGTGTGTGTGTCCGCAGGGGATCGTCAGTACATAGTCGTTGTCCTGCTGCTTATTGTTGGATCATCATCATCAGGGGAAATAAGCCAGTTCTATAATTATTCTACAGTCATCAAAAAAACACTAGTTGTACAGGCTGAACCATTACACCAAAATTAAAACATACATAGTCGAGGGTCAGTAAGAAATATCTTTAACTCCTGTGAACGATAAGTCTTGATCAAGTCCTCAACAGTTGATTCTGTGTCAGCATTTGACTTGCAAGGTTCTTAATTCAAACAGCAGATGGCGTGTTGTGCTATTTTCAGTCCATGATATGTTGATTTTTACACTTATGAGCATTAACATCAGCACTGTTGTGTTTCATCAGAGTAAAGTCACATGATTTAGTTTGCATCTTAAAAAAATACACATGTAAGTGTGCAATCTGTCTTTAAACAGCGGAGAAATAGCCTCACTTTTAGTCCTTCAAGCACTGAAAAAACACAATTTTACAATAATACAATGTGATGCAATCTTTCCTGAGACTGTCCTGGCCTGGTGAATAAACATGTCCATCAAAATCTGCTCATCAGTTTGTAGCTCAGGCTTTTTTGTGATTGATTCATTGGTCTGAAATCTCAAACTGACTGCGTTATTTTATTTCATCAGACTTTGTGAAATACTCCCTTTAAATTCTCTTTCTCTACAAAAGCAAACAATCCAGTTTGGTTTTCAATATTATATTGATATTGTACGTCCTCATACTGAATAGAGACAAAGAGGATTGGGATTGCTGAGAGCAGGTGGGACATAACACAGATTTACCACAGGATGGCATTGTGATACAAGAAATAAGCTCCCCCTCTCCTCCTTTTGAGTGCTTATTCTCTGGCCTTCAATGACTCACTCCGCTAAAGAATGTTGTTTTAAGGGTCCATTTGTGCCTAGCCAGTTAAATAAAGCTGTTAGTTTGAAAGAAAATCATCAGGAAAAAGTGAATGCCAAACATCAGGTGTCCTTCTTTATGCCTTTCAGCAATTTGACAAACTCCACTTTTAACAACTCTGTGCAGCTCAAAACAGATACGTCCTTATGTTGCAATCATTTAAAAGGATCAAAAGTTAACAGCTCTACGCATAACTCAGAGTTTTCAAGGATACGCAGCATTTAGTGATGCAAAAACCAAAGTTTCTTTATTCTTGCAACATAGCCGTGGACGTGACATCCTTATTGCAAACGTTTGCATACTATTTCATGCTTTTGTGCGTATAAAAACCTGGTGGAATACCAATACTAATCTTTGAGCTTTATGTGCACTGCAAAATATGTAACCAGTGAATGATGCTTTTGTTTTATTTTTGTGGTTTTTTTGCACAAATATCCCAGGGTTATTTATCATTTAGTGGAGAATCAAACAAAAATCAAACTATTCATAAGGTTTGTAGTTTTTTCCTTCACATACCACCAACCTTTACACTGCTGATGGTAAATAAAATTACTTTCTTTGAAAAATAGGAAATTAGAAGTAAGTCTGGTTTGACCCTTTTTTTTATAACTGCTCCGTGTCATGCAGTCATGCCAGAGGGCTTCCTTCTACTCACAACCATCAGTATTCTTCTGTGTGGTGTTAGTGACATTATTTAAGAGGTTTCACACCTTTTTATATCGTCAAAAATGTGTATAAACCCTTCCATCTAAAGACTCACAGGCGAGAAACAGTTCATGGCCACTCCGTCACATGACACACAACCCCCCTGTGGGAGCACAATTTGTCATTTGTGTACAGAGTAAAAGAATCAGATATAAAAAATGTTAATTGAAATAGATATTTATTATAAAGACATGGGAGCGGTGGCAATCTTTTAATCTAACTCTCAGCCGGAAAGCAAATGTTTCTCAGAATGTTAAATTATTCCTTCAAGATAAAATAGTCGCACCAAACAGCTTTTCATCCGGCAGAACTATGTGGGGTAAATAATGTATTACAGGGACACATGCAAAAGATGTGCTCTATTAAAACATTGAATTAATTGCCAGGGTTATTGTATTCCAGAAAATTTAATCTTTTTCAGCAAATGGGTTGCTGGGTGAAATCATCAGGAGTGAACTGAAGGGCTGACAGGTGGGCTATAATGGATTCTGTCCCCAAAGTGGATGTGTGTGTCTCTTCTACAACATCCTCATTCACCATCTCGCTGTTCTGTGTGTGTCTGCATGTGTGTGCGTGCGTGTGTGTGTGTGTGTGTGTGTTCACGCATTCCTCCAGAGTTCTTGTTCGAATTGAACGAGGCAGAATAAATCATTGTGTGATCAAGATGTCATCTTCATGATAATGAAAACATGATGCCTCATAATAAGTTTCCTGATCAAAGGGAGCTGTTGGAGTTTAATAACTCGGTGCCAAGTGGTCCAAAAGTGAGGGCTGTGGAGACGGATTCAGAAGACAATGATGCTAGTAATAATCTATTATCTTCACAGAATTTACATTGTACATTCAGAAAAAGCTTGTGTTTTATTTTTGAGACTGTTGTTTTGTTATTGTTTGAACACAAATTGACGTTATGACTCCAAAATTATTAGATGTATTTTACCATTCTTTTATGGTGTCAAACACAGCTTATCATCAAACCATCAACATATTATTTATATATTTATAGTCTCTCAAATTGAGTGGACTTTGAAGCAACACAAATGAAATATCAAATACAAAAAAATAAGATTCTCCCTGATTGTATCCAGATGCTGCTTTTTGGGCAACAGTGAGTCAGTACTTACTGGGAGGACTGTACATGTTAACAACAATAAAGAACAGAACAAATGCAAAAAATGTGTAAATACAGCATGTGTAGAACTTAATTTGTGGAATTTCCAAGAGATAAAAATGTGAAATAAAGTAAATAAAATTTAAAAAATAAATAAGATGATTAACAACTAAAAAAATGAAATTTAACACTTGCCTTTGATTTTGTTTAATAATTCTATTATAATTTTTGAATTTTGGGGTTTATCAAATAAATTAAAATGCATATTAATATGCATTGTCAGTGAACATCTGAAGGATTCTGTTCAACACAGATAAATGTAACTGGGGTTCAGTCTCAACATTTTGGGTTCACATAGACTTGCTTTAATTCGTTTTTTGTGTCAAAAAATGACTCATAATTTTTTACTTTTTATTCAGATAGATTTGAGTTGTATCAGTTGTCAAAATAAATAAAGCATTAAGGTTAAAGCTTGTGTATGAGTCATGGCTGTATGTTTTCATGCACGGTTTGTATGTTGTTTATCTGCAAGTGACAAGTGACATTTTCCTTTAAACCTACTAATGTATTCGTGTCATGTGATTCTGAAAAATCCTTGTGTACCTAAACTGTTGATACTGACTCATAATCTCAGAGAATATTGCTGCCATCTTCAACTAGAAAATAAAACAATTCAACAAAAAGGTATAGCATATTCAAGGGTAATTCCATGTATCTGGAGGAGGTTAGTCTTTTTTAAAAGTGCTGCTGTTCTGCCAAAAATAAATTTTCCTTTAGTTTTCTTTAAAGGCAATATTTTTTTGTTATTGCAAACTTCTCAAAGGTCAAAAAAAGCAAACCCTTTTCTACAGACTCATCTGTAATTTTGCCACAGGAAACAATGGCAGAACAATCCTACATTTTGCAACAATTCAATGACAACAGGACAAGAGAGAGAAGACCAGACGGCAAAAAAAACGTACAACAGCGTGCAGGCAGTAAATAAATTCAGACCCTATTTTTTGACATTCCAGGGAAAGTTTTACAGTGTGTTGTTACTTCTGTAAATCTGTGTTTATAGCTTCACCCCCTTTATCAATTATTCAACAAAGAGGCTGTGTGCAGATTTCAAATGCTCCCTTGTATTTATAACATTCCTCCGAGTAAAAATGAGGGTGTGCCTGCTAGGTAACATCTATGTTGAGCTGCAGATTTTCCGCCCTGCATTTTATGCTAACTGTTTCATTTGATGCAAGATGACATTCATCATTTCAGTATGGAGCCTCCATCACTTTGATTCTGGAATTTAATGATTCATGAGAAGGCAAGACAAACTGAGAAAAAAAAAATGGTTGCAGTATTTTGGGAAGTCAGAGCTTTGGGTTTGTTTGTAGCTTTCCTCGGGAATAATAATAGCTGGGATTTGACACAGTGTATATCAGTTATAATTCAATACACACTGACTTTGCAGACTGTGGATAAGTCAGGGGGGCTTTAAAAGACTAATTTCAAACGCACAGTTATGTACTGTGGGAGGAAAATAAAGGCTAATTGTACATGTGCTGTGGAACATTGAATTGCTTGTGGAGCAACAGAGGCCTAAAGCAGATTCTTCCTACTTGAGTCTCCCGTTTTACTCTCTTAACTTCCTCACTAAGGGAATGAAGCATGGTAAATGTTCAAACCAAGTGTCACAGTGGTCAGAACTTTAAAAAAAGACTAGCTGGGCTGTTGGGTTTAACCATGCGTCCTCTCCACATGTGTGTGTCATAGAAATTGGATAATAAACCAGATATTTTTAAACTATTTTTTTGTTTCTGCCAGCATGGGCCACCTAATATACTGTATGCATTGGCACTGTGATGAGCTTTCAATTGGCCCATTTGTTTTTTTTCGCACTGCCTTACCTGAACTAAAAAGCTCCCCAGACATGCCGGGTTGTAGTGATGTCCTTCAATTTGAGCCTTAATGAAAGCTTTGTCCCACCGCTGTGAAGCTGTTCCTTGACAACACTCCACATCCCCCGTTCCAAGAAAAGTGCCAAACAAGATGCGGCGGTCTCCTTCGCTCTGAAACGAGCTCCCCTTCTGTGATGAAAAATGCAGCCTGTCTCTTTGCTTATTGCTGTGGCATTTAGGTGGCTCAGTGTGGTGATTTGAAGAGCCTGTAGTGTCAAAGCTATTTCTCCTGCTTGTGGCTTAATGCTCTGACTCAACAAACCTGACCATTGTCATTTCCCCCCATCGGCTTCATGGTGGCCGTAAAGAAAAGCCAAGAAGTGTGGGTAATAACCTTCAAGGAAAGGGCTGTGATTGCACATCCATTTCACACTGAGGACCTCTCCCTTGCTTCCCCCAAAGCAGTAAAATGCTATATGGGGTGAGGAGTGAGAATGGCAGTGATGTAGACAGTGGGTTTTTTTTTCTTTCACTTTTTTTTTTTAAAAGGTGGGAGATAAAAGAGGAAGGGAATGGTAAGTGTGTGGAGGCCTGTACGGGTGTTGCTGGAGCCACTGTGTGTCTTAAAAGCAAGGTCCTCCAGTGCATAGAGTTACTACTTCACTTTTTCAGGAATGCATTTCAGCTCAGGTATGATAGTGCTGACAGGGGACACAAACAGTCTAATCCTAATGGGTTGCTTGGGGCACTGTGCAACCCTTAAACACTCTGCCTGCTGGGACCACTGACTAGAAGCACATTTCACCAATCTCACTTCCCCCTGCCTAAGTCTGCACCAAATGGGTGACGACAAAATGTTGAGCACCATCCTTGACCTGTGGGAAAAGTGGATAAATGGGTCATGTTTGTAGAATAAGAACTTTCAGACTTCAAGAAGAAGCTGCAAACTCACAAAGTCGGGTTGGAATTTGAGTGAATTGATGACACTATGAAATAAAAAAAAAACATTTCCTAAATTCTAATCCTCGACCTTTGTGTCATTTTTTACACTTATCTCTTTAGTGTCTCTATATTTAAATACCTATTTTTTCTTTTCTCGCTTAAAAATTTCAACATTTTTCATCAATCATCTTAAAGTTTCTAAATGAATCCAATTAAATGTCTTTTCCATAGTAGGAAACATTAGCTTATAGTTTGCAAGTGGTATTATTATATGAGGTGTTTACTTATATTTCTAAATAATGTGTCTAAGATATCATTTATTTTTTCTTCATTTCCCTGTTTTATGTCACTTATTAATACTTCTATCGTCGTTTTATGTATTGGTAATATGAAAAACCATAGAATATTACAGATTGCAGTCTAAATTGCTTATGTTTAAATTGAAATTGTTTTCTGTGTAATTGCATTGTGGTTTAGCAAAATGCTCCTTATAGCTTCTAATGTGGAGCTGTTGACCTTGCAGAACAATGTGATTTGTTGGTAAATTGTTACCATTTGGTCTGCCATGCCTCATGAAGCCATCTATGTTGTTATTTCTCGCCTTCAAGCTCCCACTGATGACCATATTACAGTTGTGCATGATTAATTGGGTAGCCACAGCCATAAAGCAAAATGAACACAACTGGATTGTTGCAGAGTTACAGTTTGTGGTACTTATACTTACTGTGGTACTTTGCATGTTTTTTTTCAGCCTGTTAAGCACCTATTAGCTTTTATGCCAATAAAAACTTTGCAGTATTTGCAGTTCAGCTCTAAAATGCTTTTGTCCAAATGGCACAAGTCATTGTCTGGAGATGATAGGACTCCCAAGTTTAATATCTAACCTCTAGATGTCACTGTTGGTTAAGCACTGCTCTGTTGCAGTTCAGCGGAGTGTTTGCATGTATCACACAACTTCTACTATAACAGCAGATGGGGCTGATCATCACAACTCGCATCATGTTTAGTTTTCTTTGTTGTACCTTGTAAAATACCACCCTCCAGATAAATAAATTTACAATAGATGGTACATGGTGGCTCGATGCAATTATTGCTAATTAGATAAAATGAGATGGGGGTGCTTGGCTGACAGCGTGTACCTACAGTTAGGATGAAATAATTCAGGTGTGTGATCTGATGTCTCACTCTTGAGGGAGAGTTATATAAAAAACGAACAGAGAGGAGAGTCGTTTTTCCTCAGTCGTAGTTCCTCAAATGCCTCTTCATAGCAATATAGATTATTTTGTCTTCATCTTGTAGCGAGTCAATTAGTCATTCAGTAAAGCACTTCATCTTGATACGGTATCCCGTGGAAATGAGGAAATCGTGCTCAGTGGTGTCCACACTCTGCTGGAGATTGTTATCCATGATCTATCCCAGTGTGTTCACTCTCCACTGCCTGATTAAAGGATCTCAGAGACGGTGATCGTTGATAATTGCACATACTATACCACAGCCTGTCTGAAATATTCCCCCACTTTCTGCTTTTCTCAATCTCTCTCTCTCTCTTTCTCTGTTCTGCTCTCGCTTGATCACCCACGTTTAGATGAAAATGCAGCCAAATATTTGAACATAGCATAACATGTTGTGCCTCTTTAAACACAGCACAGTATGCACTATATCTTACACTGAGATGGGAAGCATCCTTTTCATTATTGCTATTTATAAGTGATGCATATGATAATGTTTTTCAGGGTGAGTCACAGTTTTTCCCTTCGTCAGATTTAGCCTTATGAGAAAGTCGGGGTCAGAATATTCTGTAACAGTGCTTTGTTTGCCTGGAAGTACCCTCCGGGACCACAGCATGCTGGCGAAGCCAATCAGCACTGTATAATTGAAATGGAGCAGCAGTAAATGACTGCAGATAGAAGCTGAGCTCCACTCCCACTGTAAGATCAGATAGCCAGGGCAATAATATCTGTTGAAAACTAAATGTTGTTATACACACATACAGTCCCCCTGGACCCCGCAGATAGGCCAACACACAACTGTACTGTATGTATGCAGGAAGTGGAGGGGCATGTGGGAGGAAACTGGCAGTGATGATATGAAAAAGGAGGGAATGATGGAGGCATAAAAGAGATTCGGTTTGTTTAGTCATGGTTGGGTCTGGTTAGTGCTTGTTTGAATCAATGATGCAATAATGAGTCCATCTGTGGGAATAAGTGTTTAGCTGACTTCCTCAATCTTGTAAAGTGTCAAGTGAAAATGTTTCACTGCAGAAACACTTCTTTAAATTTGGTTTACTGAGGAAAGTGTCTATCAGGAGATATCTATGCGAATTGTAAAAACAATGATTTCACTGCTGTGTTTTGTATATTAGTTATAAATAATTGGTAGAATCTTCACAGTAATCTTAGGCACCGTTAATCTGAACATGTTGAAATTTAAACTTACTTTTAATTGTTGCTCATAACTGAATCTTTGTCCTTGCTTTGTTTTTTGCAATTAGAATTTAATGAGCTCTTCATTTTAATCCTTTAACTTTATTTTTTATTCCTTGTAAAGCTTTTGGACTGACACTGTGTATAAAATAACATAATATGAAGACTTTGCTTTATATACACTTTTTAGCCCCTATAT
>JAQNCA010000032.1:17581049-17597971 GCA_029783725.1 Acanthurus tractus | reverse complement strand
ACATATAAAATAATAGGGGCTAAAGCTAAAAAGTGTATATTCCCTAAGTTACTCATAGAAAAACAGCAACCGTAATGTAAAACGCACAGCACTTTGACAGTATGGGATGTATAGTGAACATACTAGGATTTATTATAACTCGTAAATTCAGATTGCACGAGGATAAATGTTCATGGATGTTGAGTGTAAATACTGAGATTATTACTGTAGGCTTCTGGGATCTCCAGCTGGGAGTTCAGCCTTATGTTAGCAGCCTCCATTGTGTTTTTTCCCTCTGTAAATCCGTGACAGACTAATAGTGCTTCCCACCAGGGAAATCTGGCTGTGTTTCCTGTCCCAGAGCTGCCCTCTTCCTCTGTCAGTGAAAAACCCACAGCCTGATGCCTCTCCACACCGGAGAGGCAGAGGTGGAGTTCACTGTAAGTCTGTTTGAAGATCCACAAATAGACCGCGCTATCGTGCCTCATCTGTTGAATTTGACACAACAAGGGCGACGGGTGGCTTTCTGCTGTGACTTAACCTACAAACAGACAGATACACTTAAAAAAAAAAAGAAAGAAAAGTACAGGAATTCTCACAGAAATGGCAACTAATTAACCACTTGTGAACCATTTAGTATTAAAAAGTGAAATAAAAAGCAAAGTGTTTCTTTGTTCATAGTTTTCCTCCATAGGACTCAGTATTTATAATTGGCTCTATAGACTGGATTGGCAGAGCTTGTTGTTGCTCTATTAGGTTGTTTATTCTTCTGCTCCTCTTCATTCTTTATTGATCTCTACCCCTGACTGTTCTGAATCCCCCCCGCCTACTGTGAAAGCCTGCTAATGGTCAAATCGCTGGTAACCTTGTAACCCAAAGCTCAGGGCCTACTTCCTGAAACAAGTTGATTTCAGCTCCTCTTTTCAACTACGAACATCAACTTTAACCTCAACACGGCTACTGAAAGATTTAAAACTACAACAGTCACAGCTGAGAGGAGCCTCTGGTATTACTTTACTTATGAGTAGCCTCAAAAATTTACTGTAAGTTTGATATTTAGGAGATCCAGAGATCCAGACTTTGCTGCAGGGCCTGAAGCAGGTGCAAACAAGTGAAATTATTTGTCCCTGGTTGAACCTTTCACTGCCACCTTTGCAGTCTTCCAAAAAAATGTGACTTTCAGACCCAATGCATGCTGTTCCCAGCTTAAAGTGTCGCATAACAAGTTTCACAAAATGACACCCTCCTTCAGACGACGGGTTTGATAATTTGCTGTCACAGCTCACAGGTACTCTTAGGTCTGACACATTGTGATGCCTCCCTGAGCTTTTTTACAGACATGTTTGCAGAATTTTGTAGCTTGACGTCAACAACAGCTCTGCCTTGCCACTTTTAGTTTGTCACCAGACTCTCAACATCCTCGCAGTGGTTTTCAAGCCAGATGTTCAGCCTGGTCGCCTTGCTGCTCAGCAGGCTTAGCAGACCCAGGAGGGCTGCGTTCAGGTGGATCGAGCAGGGAAGCAGTAAGCTGAACTGCAATGAGGGCGAGTGTTAACCTCCTGATGTGTGGTCCCAGCTGCCCCCACTCTCAGACCCTGCTTACCCAACTCTGACATTAAGAGGCCATTCTTGGGCGAGATTTGTTTTGAGATGTGTTTTTATTTGTGGATTAGGTCAGGATTTACCCTCTAGCCAAAATGATCTTTCCAAACAGACTGTTTCCTTCTTGTGTTATAAACCAACGTTTTGGCAGCTTGAAATGCTGTCAGTGAGACAGAGAAACCAACAGCCACTCTGCCCTGTCAGGGCGCTCGCGACATTTGTGGAGTTGACAGCTACCTTCTGAGTGATTGACAGCCTCTTAATTTGCCTAGAGGATGGAGGTCATAAGAGGGGCACAACCTTGCAGATTCAATTTAGCTATCAGGGGCTACTTGTGCTTAAGCTTGGGTACACTGGGCATCACTGTGCACCTTCACCTGTTCCTTTATTCATTTTACTGCTATTTACAGCTATGGCAACAGATTTAGCAACAACTTTCAGCTAATAGCTAATTCATCACTCCTGGCCACAGGTGCCGTCTCTATCGTTACAATGGCTTCTGTAAAAAAAAAAAAAAATCAATTGGCAAAACATCCTGAATTCATGGAATGATTGATTTTGAGTTAATTAATTCTACTCATGTGGGTACTTAAAAAACTGAATTAAACTTTTATCAAACACTGGTTTTCAGTTGTTTGTTATCTAAATAAATAATAAAGACTTAAAAGAAATCCAGCAGTGATAAAAAGACAAAGAAATTCATGAAAACCAGCCCTCAGCCCCACAGCTCTATTTGTTCTGGTTTTATTGCTACTCAGTTGTTGCCACTCATGATAATTAAATGCTGTTTGATCACTGATATTTTCCTCCATGTCACGTATCCGTCCCACAGTCCCATTACCTGATCTCTCCCCAACCTGCAGCACAGTGTCTGCTCTTTGCGGAAACATCTAAAGCAGCGCTAAGAGTCAGATTCGACAAAGTGAAGGAAGTTTTATGTTATTTTGTATTTTATGTCATTTATATTCCAGGGAAATCAACTATACTGGCAGAATCTGAAGCAGTAAAGCTATGTATTATTTATAAAAGGAGGAGGAATATGTCAGGTATCAGTCACTGGTGATCTGCGGTCACGTTTGTCCGGGATGGATGCAAAAACTCCTCCAATGTGACTTTTCTTTAACCTCGTTGCCCCCAGAAGGGAAGCACTGTGGAACTGCTTTATGGGCTCAAGTTCAACATTTCCTGAGTTCCTGGCTGCTCTCTGCCCTGTGTGTGTGTGTGTGTGTGTGCCATTGTGTTACTGTTTTTTTAAGTATATTCTCCGCAGCTTCCAGTTTGAGATGAGGGCACAAATATTCTCTGTTCTCCTCTTTGTAGAATTTGTATGTTAAGTGTTCATTTACAGGCTCCTTGACATTGGTACAAAGAGGTTTGAAGTACTCAGATTTAAAAAAAGATATTACATTACCATCTGACATTTATTCCTTGTATCTCATTGTGGAATAAGTTTAGAAGTGCCCTCTTACATTGTGTGGGACATTTTTTTCTCTCAAACTGTGAATACTTACCACTACAAATACTACTTTACCATTAGAAATATTAGAAAAATGTGTCATAAAGTATTGATTTATTTTGTTTTAATGTGGAATGATAATGAATAAATATAGCCGAATCTACCATCTTGAGATAATGTGGATCTTCTAAAGTTATTAACAAAAAAGGTCAGGCTCTGTACTTGAGAGTGACTGAAAGTAGTGTCAAATTGGCCCATTTTATCAGAAATCACAAGCTGAGTATTTGATTTACGGTTTTATATTGACAAGCATCAGGTTTTACTTAAAAAAAACCAGTGTCTTTTGCTTTTGGCCAGAGAGCTTTTGAAAGCTGAAAGCACTTGTAAGGGGCACATAGCCACTGGGTGTTTGAATAAAGGAAGAGTTGTGTGAAGCAGCAGACTGCATACCAAGTGCAGACGATGCAAATGGTAGAGAGTAGTAAGAAAAGTATTTATGCTAATCAGCTTAAGTTGATTTGATTGCACACCGAAGAATTTAAGGACTAAATATTATTTGGTGTCAGAAATTAATACTTTGTTGTGTTGTTACAAAGACACTTTCTGTATTATCCAGTTTGTACTTTGTACTTTGACTCATATTTTGGACCAAGTCCCCTTTTTCCTTTTTGAATTGGTATTTCTCCTCATATATTTCTGCTGTCATCTTGGGGATTCCAGGTTTCTCTGCGACAATTACATCCTGACTGAATTAGCATTTTAATTACAAGGTGATTTTGGCAATAGTGCTGAGCACTGAATGATTTCTAATTAAGGGGACCTCAGAAAATTATTCCTGAAATGTATGACTAGAGCTATTTTTCAAAAGCATAACTTTTCCCTTTTACAATAAATTTAAATTAGGGACTTGGTTAAGTCAGTGTAAAATGTCGGCTTTGATCACCTACTTGAAAAGTACCGGCCTCCTACGGGGACAATACAAATGGACATGGATACCCCACAGGACATGGTGAATAGTCAGTAAATGTACCTGTTGTTAATCTTGATTAAGGTCACAGTTACCTGAAGGGGCCGTCAAGATAGAAATAAGCTTTAAGTCCCTAAAAAGCAGTACTAAGTATGAGTTTGGTGAGGTACTGAGCCTTTGTGCTGCTCCCCTGCAAGCAGTTACAGTGTAATACCTGACTGCACCCATTTAGAGGAAACTGTGAATGTCCTGTACTGTATTCATTTGCTGCCTGGCCTGAACAATGGCTCTGTCTCGTGGTCATGCTGATTACGGATGGAGAGTCAAGTTGTTTACAGCACAGTTTGTGAACATTAATTGCCATCTACTTATGCCTGTTTAAACTGAACATCCGGATCCTTGTGGGGGGGAAAAAAAGTACTTCAAGTTTCACTTCTGTTTATTTATCTTTTAAAAAGTGCTGTTGTATGTTTGGTTGTGCATCGTTCATAGCATCATTCTTTCCATTGAGGTTCACAGTAGGTTTTGGTTTACTTTTTGCACTGTGCTCTTAAATTCAATATGAAAACGAGTAAATATCACTCATTCTATAGCATTCTATAGCATGGTCTAACTCAGGTTTGTCATATGCTGGATAAAATGGTGTTTAAATAAAGAAACAAACAACACAATTGGAAGCTCTTGGTGCTGTGTAGCTTCTCTGATCATTGACATTTGTTCCATGTTTTACAAACTATTGACTGATTACCTTTTAATAAATATTTACACTTTTAAATGAGGAGCAATTAATTGTATTTTTCTTGTTTCTTTGCTTGCATGGGCTTCCAAGGGTCAAGTGAGATCGCCAGAGGGAAACTGAAGAGTTGTCAAAGGTACGTGTTGTAAAAACTACTGAAACAGGCCGCAGGTTGCCTTACTGATGGCTGCGCTGGCGGTGTTTGTCAGGAGTGATACAAACAAATCAACACCTCACACGTCCAAGAGCCTCAGGACATGCATAAAATGCTTGATATCAGGATGTTTGCCAAATGTTAAACATCTGGGAAACACATATCCCTGTCGTAAAATATCTTTCAGTGAATGTAAGTCTATAAAAGCTAAGCTGATGGCAAAGACTTGATGAATTCTTGTTTTCAGGCTACACTTTTATACTGCCAACTGGTACGTGCTGCACACAGGCTCTTTAAAACTGTCTGCGACATAGATCGGTGCCTCAACCAGCTACTCATAAGTAATCATCAGATTATTTCATTATTTGTAAGGGCTCATAATACTTACCAGCATACGGTTCATTTTGTAGGTTATGAGTAATGTGCAAGTACAGTGTTGAGTCATAACATAGCAAGTGGTGGAATGTGTTTGTGTGTGTGTGCATAAAAATGTAAAAAGGCCCAGTACAATGTTTCATTTTGACAAAACCACTTTCATTCATTTACATCCTCTCACCTCTGCACTTTTACCACATGTCTTCATTGAGACTGTGTCAGTTTCGACAAAGTAAGTTGAGCTCTCTTTACATTGAAATGAATGCTTCTATTGAAAAAGCCACACATAAATAGACAGTGTGAAAGTCTTATAGATCTGCTTTTGATTCATGATATTCAAAGCTGAATAACTCAGAAGAGGTGGATTTTCTGTTATGTGAAGACTTTCCATAACGCTTAGACATAACCATGCAAACATGTCATTGATCAACTATAAAAAGGAAACTGAAATCTAAAAAGGGAACCAACAAAATTGATCATTCAACTTTAATTTAATTTTTTTTGTTGTTGTTATAGGTGTTATAGGAAACCATAGAAATGTTACTTTTTTTGACATGAAGTTTAACAAATAATTTATTAGATTGTATTAACAGTGTCTGCTGCAAATAAAAACTAGATTTTTTTTTATCATCCATCTTTTCCATAATCCAAGATCTTTAATAGACTTATTTTCCTGCTTTGTTAAACTGTAACTTGAGGTGATGAAAGTGCAAACAGAGTGCTGAGTGAAATGAAGGTTGAGGTCAAGTAAAGGTTGTCATGCTGCTTTCTGTGGGCTGATGTGTACAGGATGTTCACAGAGTCTGCTGCTGCTTCATCTGATGTGCTGCAAACCATTTAATTGGCATGGAGGCACACACAGGGTTTCTACTGAACCCTGAGCAGTGACGTGCTCCTCGCAGAAGCATATTTGTGTTTTTTTCTCCATTTTTTCTTGTCGTGAGCATCTTCTTCAAGAGTCCATTCAACAACACACTCAAGAAGCTGGCTTCCAAGGTAAAAGGCAGATGAACTTTGAGGATAAGATATGGTAAACAAATATCTTCCTGCAGTTTTCAATGAAAAGACATTCGAGTGGGGTCAGTTATTGGGAGCTCAAAGAAAATGTTGTCCTTGTCTTCGTTCACATCAATATATTTCTTAATTCATCTAAATTGAAGTTATTGAACACACAGGGGAAAAAGAGTTGCAATTGCAAAATGTTATGACAGCCCTTGGTCGTTTTTTCACTGACATCTGCAATCTTCCTTATGTGTGAGAAAAATAAAGACACAGAACTGGTAACTGTTTGATTAAAGACTTGTTCATATTATAACCGGCAATATAAATATTTACCTCATACTCATATACGTGGACTGAGCAAAAAATAGAGATAAGCAAACTGAGAAAGTATGCAATAGTGCCTGTTCTAAGCAATATGTCCAAGTCAGGTTTAACAGTGGTAGAGAGGCTATATGGAGTTTGCCTTAAGTTGCTTGCAAGCTCAGCCAGAGTGCAGAAGAGTATGCACTGCCTTGTACCACAGTAGGGGGGGAACAATGAATAATTTACAAATCATTTCGCTTTCATCTCTCAGGTCTAAACACAGTGCTCTTTGCCATTGCTGCCGAAAAGAGCCTTATATCTTTCTAAGTCTTGTGCAACTCTTATAGCTCTGTTGTGCAAAGCATGCTGGTAGGTTTGGTAGAAGCCTTTTGGATAGAAATCATAAATATTGAAACAATATTTAAATACTAGCTGGACTTAATCAGCTGCAGTTACACTAATACCTTGTTTTAATAGTGCGGGAGTTTTTTTACCTCAGTGGGGTACGTTGCGAATCAAACTTTCTTCAGTGGATAGCCTGTAAGTTAGTGTGGCTATAGCTTGAGATTTGCACCTGAGCAAAGTCTACAGATGTGGTGAGACACTACTGGTACAACCACTTTAAAAAATAATGAGCATTAAAGCCTCACTTTTATCATGCAATATCAACTTATTGGGGCCTTGGTCACTCGGTTCTGAATGGCCAAATGACTCATGGGAAAAAAATGTCCCACATCCAGAGCAGCTGTGTGTATTTAATTATAGAGATTGCAAGTGGATGTTGACTCCAGTGTGTGCTATCAAACCAAAATATAGACACAGAATTACAAGGGTCATTAGAGCATCAGTGGCACTGGATTAACATTGGATTAGGAGTGGCAACAAATGGTGCAGAATGATATTTATGAGCTGCAAAATCAGTAGCTGCCTCACTGCTGTATGCCATTTTTATGTATTTGTTTTGATTGTTATTGATGTATTAACAAAGTAAGTGAAAAAAAATATATGAAATAGTCATGTACGCTTCATTTTTAATTTATCCAAACTTTGTTTTTTGTTAATTATTCCAAAATGTACTTTTTTGCAAAGCATTGCTTTTCTTGTGGTCTGTGTCTCATCTTCTCATTCCCCAAATGCAATGCTTTGCTCCAGCATCTTGCTAAAGATCCAATAAGCCCAGCCCAATAGTGGATGCCATTAGTCCAACATGGACAGATGGAAAGCTGAATGACCTAATTAAATGTTTGGAGCTGCTTTCAAGCAGCTGGACTCGGGCATAATATCTGAAACTGAAAATACAGCAACTAAAATGGTCAGCATGTTTTTAGAGAAGTGTTTACTAGAACTGGATATTTATTCACCTTGAAAGTGAATAGGCATTATTAGTGCAACAACAACAACAACTCTAGGTATGCCATTAAACGTCCTATTTACTCTCATTTTTCATGCCCAATCTTTTAAAGTTATTGGTTTAGCAGTCTAAGTGATTCATGTTTTCTTGCATCTTAGAGTGTATTTACTGTAGTAAAAAAAAAATGTATTGCCCAAAAAGCATGCTGTTAATTTCTTGTAAATGCACTCTTATTGTATATTTTAAAAATCACCATTTTAATCAATAGACTGACCAAAAGTCAACAAGTTTATTTTAGTTTTACATTTATTTCCCTCTGCAGTGGAAAAGACATGGAGTGTGTTTATATGCACACTGGTATCTATTATAGCATATGTCAACAGCTTATCAACCTGGTTAAGACCTTATCCCGATTTAAAAAAAACCTCTATGCACTACCTTAAGTATTTTAATAGAAACCAGGATGCAATGGCACATGAACACCATATCCAAGTGAATGAACCATCTCATATTGACCAGGATTTAGAGAAATCAAGAGACACCTGCGAGCAGACAATCAGAGAGGTGGAAATTATATAAGTTATTTAATCAATTATTCAAAAGGGGTATGATTAACCAGATTTTTCATGCATGTTTTTCAATGCAAATAATGTGTAAACAAGAAAAGGACAAGGTTGAGAACCAGTACATTGATGCATATGCAAACACGTTCATTGATTTGATGAAGATCAAGATCCAGTTAACTGATTACTTACTTATGAACTAACTTTTTAGTTAGGTTTAATTTTGAATAATATGATTTACTTCAAATTTTATAATGTGGTTACATCTGTAATGTGGTAATATTTGTTAATATTACACTGGGCTGTGTCTAGTAAGGACAAAAAATGAGTAGTTATCACTGATTTGATTTCCGTATTACAAAGTAAATAAAAATGTTTCCATGGTCAAAATTTTACATCATCATGTCTGTTTTGTGTTCAGTTAAAACAACAACAATAACAACGACAACAAAAACAACAACTGACCATGTGAAATAATTTCATTGAACTGCCAAATTGAACTTGTTCAATCTCGAGTCCTGGAACAGAATGATGCCTTTTCCCCGTGTACTGTCATTTCATTGCAGGTGTGTGTGGACAAATATATTCAATATGTTGTGAGTGTTAATTTATTTACACGAGTTGCAATATAATAGCTTTGCAGATGAACTTTTGGCTTGTGGTTTGCTGGTTTTTACAACTTTATGACGTGTGTTTGTATTTCTTTTTTTTTTAGGTAGAGCTGTTCCTTCCTCAACTTGCATGTCTCACAAAACTTGTTAAGGCTACTGTGTGGAATTTGCTGTCATGGTTCTTCCCTTGGTTCCATGCCAGGCTGATTTCCACCACACCGAGGAGGCCGGGGCTGACAGGTCTAAGATGGTAGAGAATAACACTACAAGTCAACAGGCTGTCATTGGTTTGGATGTACTATGTGGCAACAGGGTCGCCCTCATCATCTTTTTTTAACCATGCTGGTGGTGTAGCTCAATGGATAGCAGTGTCAGCTGATTGGTCGCTTTGGTCCAGGCAGAAATATCTCAACGAAAATTTGATGGATTATTTAATGAATTCTATCACACTGGCCATGTTGTGATAAAAGAAAATTGAAACTCGATTGGTTACGAATTGATCTCCAGAAAAGAAATCTGTCTGGCTTTGGAGAGCATCTAAAGTTTTTCCAGCATCATGAGGCTGACATTTTTTGTTTTAGTCCAGCAAACATAAAAATGTCCCTGCCCCCAAAAAAGAGATAAGTTGTCTAATTTTCACGTGTCTTTTTGTGTATGGCGGTCACATGCCACAGAATGACATGTGAGCAAGAGAGAGCAAAACTAGGATTAATGACTGCTGAGTCATGTTGCGGTTGGCTCAACATTGTTTTTGTTCCTACTGCTATATTTATATAATTTTGGTTCCAATGCTTCGTTGTCTTGATTGGAGAAGTGAGAGCTAAGAAATCACTGCAAGTCTAAATATTTAACCCCAACTGAACATGAGATCTTGAAGTGTTTTGAATTTGATTTATGCAAAGGGGGGATTGAATTTTTAATCGATGCAGTCATCATTATTTCCTTAGAAAGAAGGCTGTACTGGTTCTTTTTTTTTTTTAACAGATTAAAGAAAGCACAAGTGTGAAGTGCAATATTGGTATTGGTTTCTGTGGACCAACAAGGCAACCAGGCACATACTCTATAGTAGAAAAAATCTCTCTGTTGCCCAACAAAGGGGCAAAACTGGAAAAAATGATTAACACTTGGTTGGTAAGGACACAGACTGTCAGTGTCTTCATTAAAGCTTTTGTGAACAGTTGGACACAATGCTAGAACATTGTTCCATGGCTTAAAGCTCAAAAAAATCCCCAAAGTCATGTTGCTGATGGCTGGATCATGCATTGGTACTCTGGTCCTGACAAAATAAATTTGAAACTTAGCAGAACTAACCATAGATGCCAAAATACGAGTTCATCAATCTTGTTTGGTACCTAGGAAAGATTTTACCATAATTGTCCCATTGATGCTGTCTCTACACACAATGCATAATACTCATTGTAAACAACTTGAACAAAATAAATGGCGTACTTCTTGAATACAGTACAAAATTAATACATTAATTTTGTTAGAGCTGGAGCCGCCAAATAATCATTATCTTCTACAACATGCCATTAAATTTTCATGCACAAAATAATGAGTAGTTCAGCATATCAGAAAAGGAGCTTAATTGCCTTCTTGTTCAGATTTAGAAAGGTACTTTATTACAGTAAGGTCAGGTACCATTAACTGATTTTTAGCTTAACTTAACTTTAAGATTGGTAATGGATGGAAACATCTAGCTTACCTGGCTCTTTCAAACAGTGATCAAATTTGCCTATTAACCAGCATCTCTGAAGTGCATTAATTATCGCATTATATCTAGTTTGTTTAATCCAATTTAAGTCCTTAAATGTAGGTAATCAGAATGAATAACTCACTGGAGTCTCTGTTGGTTGCCTGGTAACAAACATAAGAGTGCTATTAATCTTAATTTTAAAAAATGATCCAAAAAGTTTCCCACAATGCTGAAGTATTTCTTTGCATGACCAATTGATTATCAAAATTTTGATAATGACATGACTCTGCTTTGGCACAAAGTACCCTGCTCGAGTCACATGGGGACACACATTGCCATAACAGCAAGGCACTCTCTCCTAAAGACTGTTAATGCTTATGAAAGTCTAAAATTAAAACTACTTTTTATTGCCAATATATTGTTTCAAATGTCACTATTCAACTTTAAACTTATGTATAGATACTAAAGTTCATTTTATTTTCAGTGTAATAAAGTTTTTTAATAAAGTTTATTCACAGGTCAATTAATAACCATTTTATTTGGCAGGAGAACACACATTTTTTAATAGCCCTATCTCATGAAAATCCCCTTTTCCTTTTTGCATATACAGGAGAAATTACATATACCTACTTCTGACTATTGAGTGAACACACTCACAGTGGGCCTGTGAAGTGCACTCTATTATGTCTCTAGGTAACTAATGCACATAACAATAACACTGGCTGGTAATGTCAAACCCAGAGAGGTTGTGTCTCTCCATGTGCGCACACACACACACACACACACACACACACGCACACTGACATACACACACGCACACATATGACATGTACACACAGACAGGGTGTAGTCTGTTGCCGCGGATTCCCGGTCGGCTTTCATAATTCACTCACAGATCTATTCAACTGGCTGAATCCTATCCGCTTGCTGTGAAATCGCTCTGACCTCCTCCGTCACGAGACTCCTCCCCTCCGTCGCCGAGCTGACCTCATGACTGACTGAAAATTTGACCAATGTTCACTGGAATCTCCACTCGGGGCGTAACCAGCCGACCAATCAGAATACAGGTGGGCGGAATCACCATGGGCCTGGCATTCACGTTCGGTTGCAAAGGTAGGCTCAGGATAGGATTTTATGAGTTTTCTTTGACATGTTTTTTTATTATTCATGCTTTAATTTATGACATTGTGTTGTATGTGCTTGTTTACAGTTGTCTATCTTTAAATATATATGTTTGGTTGGTATCAGGTGTATTTATGCTAGCCTAGCTAAGTGAATAGCCCAGCAAAGTATTCCAAGCAGAGAGAACAACGGTGATTTTCCCCTTTTACAAAAACTGTTCATTAAAGCTGTTATTGATTAATGGTTCGATTGTCGGATGAAAACGGATCATGGCTTTATACATTGAAAACTGTCAAAGCATGCTGGCTTCCATGATTTTTGACGGTTACTACAATGTAATTGCTAAGTTACTCGCATTTAAGTTTGCTTTGTTTTAGCCGTAAAGCATTTTTCCAAACACAGGGCAAAGAATAGGTGTGAAAACACATTGTTTCCAATTATACCGAGCTGTCTTTCGCTAATTCTGACCTCTTTGTTTGGTGTTCAAGATTATGCTGGCTTCAGTGAGTGTATCTGCTCACCTCATATTGATATCCCTGCTCAGGGAAACACGTGTTAAAGCAAAACATCTCTGAAACTTAATACCTAAGACATTATGGCAGACTAATGTTATTCTTTACCTAATGATCTAGTGATTCCAGAAAGCCTTTTCCCGCTGAGTGAACTGACTTTGAGCTGAGCTGAGGAGACATCAGGACCGACCATATCCTACCACACCTCTTCTTCAAGTAGCCTCCTCGGTTGTTGGATACCGTTGGACTTTTGGAGCTGTTTGGACGCGGTCATTTTCAATTTACTTTTTCTTTTTGAACGGAATGGATTTTGAAAAGACCTAACCTGGATGTTTTGCTGTACAAGTGCTGTGAAAAGCGTGCTGGTGGAGTTAACAACTTTTAAAGTGGTCGCATTAAGTCTTTCTGGAGAGGAACTAACTTAAAGCTTAAGATGGATCAAGCCAGCGGTGGGGAGGACCCGAATAAACCCTCCAAGAAGAAGTCAAACGAGGATGAGGGTAAAAACAAAAAGTTGGTAAGTAATTAGAGTGGCCTCATGTCGTGTGCAGTGAACTGTCACATCCTGTAATCCCACAAGCAAGGGTTGTTTCACATCTCAACTTTAGTAGCACTGGGAAAGTCGTACTACCTCACAGCTGCATAAACTTCAATACTGTACTTTTTATTACTTCATGTAAAAAGATGTAGCCCGTTTTATAACTTTACTGTCAGTACTTAGTCAATATGATCTCTATGGCAATTTCAAACCAATGCAGTTAGTAAAAAGCATGTTGTCAAAAGCACATCTCTGTTTAGTGCAGGAAAAGACTGAATAGTTATTGATGTGTTGTTATTAGTTTTTAATGCAGCCTAATATGGAGAGGCTAATAGCTGTTGAGCTGAGCAAAAGAGATAGTGTTTCGCTGAGTGCTTTTCTTTTGAAAGCACTCAGTGCGTCATGTGATTTTCTTCAGTACATCTCCTGAAAGTTCTTTGAAGAGCATTCTTGTTGTGACAGTGGTACTTCAGTGTGTTTTTGATGTGTAGACTAAGACTAAGTTCAGTTATGGAATGACTCATTTTGAAACTTGGTGTCAGTGCGGTTTGGGGTGTTTTTTTGAACTGTGTGAGTGTGTGTGATTGATAAAAACCTACCCTGCATCCGCCTAAAGAGTGTTATCAACTCAATGAATGGCGCTGTCTTTTAGATTACAACTGAAAACTGCATCAACATTATTTTTTTTTATTAATTGCGTCTATATTGACTCATCCTCCTGGTAGGTCTATGTAGTGTGATGTGTGTACATATTTAGAAAGTTGTCAACCCTGAGTCTGCATCATCTGAGCCCTGCTGGCATTGAGCTATTCCTACATGTCATTCATTGCCTGGAAATGAGATCACAAAATCTGGGAGTATGGTGTTAATGGCGGACTTGTTGTCCTGGATTTTGTCTGATGTCTGCATAAATCACCTCTAAAAACTCATGCTGTACTTTTGACATATTTGTACAAATAACAACTTTCACTAGAGTTGTGAAAACAGTGTCTTGTACTTCAAAGTGCATCCAAAACCTAAAATTAAGAGCCTTATTGGGTAAACTGAAGCTGTGGTCTTGTATGTGCTCACTTGGATTGAACGCAAAACTGTAAATCTAAATTATACTGAGTGTGTTGAGTGCATGTCATTGTATACACTGTAAGCAGCTGTAAAAACAAGGGGTTGAAAGTCAATTTCTGTGACCAACAACAAAGACTTTGGCTGCTGTTGGTCATCTTTTCTGCTTTTCCTCAATTGTAAGCATGGAAAGCTTGACTGCATTTCAACCATCTGGCTGACGTCAAGTCCAAACAGCCAGGCCAGTAGTGGTGTTTTATATTGCACTTTTTAGTGACCTGAAATTGTTTGCTGAAATTGTTTGCTGAAATTGTTTGCTTATTGTTTGTGGTATTTTATGATTTGAAAGTTTTGTGAGAGCCAGTGCTGCCACAGGAAGAGATGAAAGAAGGTACAGTTCAAGTTTTCTTCTGTTTCTATTTTTGTGAAAAGTGACCAGTGTGCCAAGTTGGTGTGACTGTAGCCATAGAGGCTGACCACTAATGACTTTATTAACACCTCATTTGTTTACTTGGTTACTGTTCATTACTCTGGTATGCAGTTGTCCTTAAACTAAGGCCAAAGTTGCATCTGACATTAACATGTGTCTTGGATGATCTGATCACAGCTGGACCAAATCAGGCATTACAGTGAAAATTCAAGTTTCCCTTTTAACTTTAAAGTACGTTATTCTGATTAGACTGCAGTGGTGCATACGACAGGGATTCGACTCCTACACAAGGAAGTTTTTTTCTCTTTGCATTGCAAATGAGCTGTCATTACCGCATCAGCACACAAATCTGTGGTGATCGTATATCAGTTCACACCAGGTTCACAGTGTGCCTCCATGTCTCGAGTGACCATTTGTCATCTAGTTTAGCTCCTATATCTATGTGCAAAAAAACATGTACATCATTTTAGTTTGCCAAGACCACATGCATTTTTGTTTATAATCAATGGCCTAACAGTATTTGCCAGCTTGCTTGGACAAGTGGACATGCCATATGTTAAAAAACAAAAAACAAAAACAAATAATTTTAGATAACATTTTCTGAACAAGTTAGAAGAAAATAGTAAAGTTTTTGTCATAGACAATGTTAATAATGTTTACAAAGTATTTCTGAATGCAGCAAAAGTGCATGTTTTGAAGGCAACAGAGAAATAGCCTATATTGGTATCAGTTAACTGTATTTGTAAAATCTGACTTTTTTACTTTTGATAAAATGTTGTCTTCTTTCATAAATTTTCTGGAAATGTCAAACCAATCCATCAATAAGTCCCAGACCACCTACTAATGTGGTCTGAACAATCAGATTTTAATGTGTCCTTAATACATCTAAAGTGGATTCACGCCTATATGTAGAGCTGTGCAAAGATAACCCAAGGGGTGTGTTATTCCAGGTGCAAACAGGGCTGTAGAAATGAGGAGGTAAACAGTACCACTGCTGTGTACAGGGGAAACATTCTCAAACTTGTAATCACTGTTTGTGTTTCAGCAAAACTGAGGGAAAATGAGGGAAAGTGTGACCATAATAACTGCCTGACAGGAAATCCCAGAGTGAACTGAAATGACGTGCACTCCCAGATCTACGAGAGGGTGTTGTCTTAAGAAATCCTAATAGCCTGCAACTCCTAAATGTCCTGCTTCTCAAGTATGATATTGTTTGCAAGGGTGTCCAGATGATGTAATCACTCAGCAAATCACTTGCACGAAGTCTCTAAAATCACTGCTTTGTTCCTTAAAGTGTTCTCCAGGGCTGGTCCCTGTTGCTCAATCCTCCAAACTGAGCAGTCAGATGCAAAGGGAGCCTCAACTGTTGACATTACGAAAATCTCCACACAGCCAAACAACAGAGTTTGGGAGAGGAAGTAATTTTTCATCCCTGGGTGGAGCCACGACCTATCCTCTCTCACTTATCCCTGCCTTTTAGCTGCCTCAATATATAGTATAGTCCTGGGTTTGTCTGCATACATGTTAATATGATAAAATGCGCAAACATAAGATATATGCATGCTTTAATCAGTGAAACCACAATTCAGGATATGTTAATGAAGGAAAATGCAAACAAAATGATATATGTTTCAAGATTTTTAAAGAGGTCTACTAGATGATTATGTCATTATTAAAAATGTCTTGTTTCCATAAGACACTTAGGACACTTAAAGATTTCATTTTACTTTGGTCTTCACTGTGTTTACCATATATGGAGCCATGAGATTACATTCCTGACATGCAGTGTGGTTTATGTGCATGTGGCCCAGACACAGCGACGGGTTAATATCTATCATGAGCAGGATTAAAGTAGGGGTTGTCACTGACTTTTAACACTCAGAGCAGCTGAAAGTTAAAGTGTTATTTGCATTGCTAATCAGCAAAGTCAGTTCAGTCTTTTAAAGGAAAAACACAGAATGCTGTATGTTTGCTTAACAAGTCACTGGGCAGATTACATCAGAGCAACAACATTTGGGCTCTGGGCCTAGACTGTAGATACCAAACACAGCCAAGAACATTGAAATAATACGAAAGCATTCAGAGATATATATATATAGCTCAGAACTTTCTTTTGTAAGTAGCTGTAGTTTGTGAGCATGTTCTTATCTAGATGTTGTGAAAAGATGACATCCAATAAAACATGCAAATGGAATGAGCTCCTCTTTAAGGAATTCAGGGGAGCTGGTTTGACAGAAGGGAGAAAAATTACCACTCTGCATGCCAGAGTAAAAGGTGACCTCGCACAGAACAGCACAAATACGTGACTTCAAATCAGAGACTGAGCAGATAAAAACTTAGACATACAGTCTGAATGTAGAGAGCAAAATATTATTATGTGCCTGTATATGAATAGAATTGATTACTACAATAAAAGGAAGCATCGTAGGTTTAGCCAATGGCTGTTTTTTATGTGAATGGACCATT